>APFE030252295.1:7894-22263 GCA_000404065.3 Pinus taeda | reverse complement strand
TTTTGTTCTCATCATGAGTTTCCTTTACTACCCTTTCACCATTAGTGACCATTTCTTGTAGCAATTTATTCAATTTTATATTCAATTCTTCCATCTTATCATCCATGCCACCCATTTTAGCACCCATGCCATTCATCTTATCTTCCATGCCTTTCTTTAAGCCATCCATCTTAGCTTCTACACCTTTTCGTGCAAGTGACACTTGTTACACTTAGCCTCGTAATTTTGATATATCATGTTGCATTTCCTCTTCTTCATGAGTCATGCTAGAGCTTTCAGGTTGCTTACTAGGTGTTTTCATTTTCTTTCCTTGGGGCATCAATTACCTATAATGATGTTTTACTATGCCCTTTGAATTCCTTCAAACTAATTTTTCAAACCAAGCTTATGCAAAAATTTAAAAAAAATTACACACCTTTTTTCACTTTGTAGGAGCTTGATATTGAATCTGATGTATCTCTGTAATTTCGGATCCTCCTGTTCTGAAATTGTGACCTACAGTAGCCCTCTGCGTCCTCTTTCAAATGCCACCATTCTGATCCAAACTGGATTCTCCAAGGAAGAGTTATGCACAATCTCCCAAGATGACCTAATTATAGACCTTTCCAAAAGAGCAAAATTGTATGAAGTTCCACGTGTCATTGTTTCGACCTTTGGCTCTGAAAAATATATACAAGAAACTATTGTCCTTCCTCTTTCTGTATCTTCTTAAAAAAATTCAATCCGATGCTCAGAGAGAGTTATGACGATTTTCCCCAGGTCAAATGTTTGGAATGTAATTCCGGAGTCTGCAAAAATACCAACTTCCTCAGATCATATCTCCGCAAATATAATGCGAAAAGCTCTGAAATTTGAACCTAAGGTTCAGTATGATTTCGTCTCAAGTGGGTTTTTTTTTTCGCTTTTGAAAAGTTGCATAAAAAAAATTATATCGAAAATTTCACGATGACCTATTTGGAGCAGCGAAACCCTAGAATCCAAAGCTTTGATACCAAATGTTATGAAACCGGATCACAAAATATAGAAAAGATAGTTGAACGCCTTAGAATTCAGCCTCTTCAAGGGGGCAACCTCCTTTACATTACACAAATGAATAATTTTTGGATGATTCAAATGACAAAACCTCCTTTCTATATATAGGAGTCTAAGGGGTCACAATATAACCAAGCTGACCTAACAAATAATAATATAAAGGCACAAAAATAACAATAGAGAGATTCTATGGGGCACAGTAATAACAATATGGGGACAATAGGGGAACAACAATATTAATAAGGGATACAACTACAATATTAATGCGGGCATCACTAGTATTATAGGGACCTAACATTGCTTTGATGAATGTGGAAGTATTTCTCCAATAATATCCAAGCCCCACTATTGAAAAGGCTCTTCCAATGTAATGGGTTGCAATGGGGCAACTAACTTATTGTTTATGTCAGCACACCTCTGACAAACTAGACACTTGTGAGCATAAGCATGAGCATCTCTGAATAACATAGGCCAATAAAATTCAGCCCGCATAACCTTATGAGTCGTTGTGTTTCCTACAAAGTGACTCTCGGCAGGTCCGTCATGGAGATCACGCAATACCTTTTCTAAATCATGTGCTTCCAAACACCTGAGCAGTACTCTGTTGTGGTGCTTTCTGAAAAGCACCCCATCCACAAACTGATAGGATAATGCTTTAAGTCTGAGTGCCCTCTTTTGTCGTGTGTAAAAGTGAGAGGGAACAGTGTCGTGTTCAAGGTATTGTGTCACAAAGCGTACCAAGAGTTTGTGTTAATAGTGAGGATGGCTTGCTCAATGTTGTACATCTCAATTCCTTGCTCCCATCCTGAAAGATCTTCTTGTTCTTCCTTTTTGGTCACTTCTTTTTCCGCTAGTCGATAAATACCATGGCCCTTGATTGTTTGAACTGGCTTGATCTCTAGATCATATTTTTGCAACCCATTCATCTAGTTCAGTCTCCCTTCACCAAACCTTGTTGAATGAGAAATGATTTGATTGTTAGGTGCAGAACAAAGATAATGCAATGATTTTCAAATAGATAGGGCTGAAAGTGCTTCACCACCTTGTATACTGCATAAGCTAATGTATCCATGATGGCGTAATTAAGTTCTGGTCCTTGCAGACTTGCGCTCATGAAAGAGATAGGTCGTTTATTGCTCAAATCATCCTTGTAGGTGAGTACATCGGCGAGAGGAGTGTCAGAAGAAAAGGTGTAGAGCAAGAAATATTTATTAAAGTCTAGGTTGTATAATGCAGGTGCTTCTGCGATAGCCTGTTATACGGGAAAATGCATCCTTTTCCCTTTTATCCCATTTATAAATTGCATCCTTCTTCACCATATTTTGTATCAGCTTAAAAATATGAGAATAGTCAGAGATGAACTTGTGGAGGAAGTTGATTTTCCCCAAGAATGACTACATGCCATTCTTATTCACTGGGAAGGGAATCTGTGTGATTTTTTTGACCATGTTCAGGTCTAACTTAATCCCACTCTTGGCAATAATGTAGCCCAAGAGATTACCCTCGGACACTGTGAAGATACTTTTCCTGGGATTTAAGGATATAACGTACTTGCGACATCACTCGAAAATTTTCTTTAAGTAGCATATGTGGTCTAACCTCTGTTTGGAAAAAATCATTACATCTTTAAGATAGACCATTACGCTATGTCCAATCATCTCGCGGAAATCGATGTCCATAGCGTGTTAAAATTTTGCACCAAAATTGATTAACCCAAACGACATTCGTCTGAATGAGAACGTGCCCCACTTCATGTGGAAGGTGGTCTTAAGTCTGCCACACTCTAAACCAAAACCTGGTTGTTTCTGGAGTAACTGTCTAGTAAAGAAAACATTTCTAACCCAGATATTATTTGCAGTATTTGTTCCATGGACAGCACTGGGAAGTTGTCCATGTTTGAGGTGCAATTGAGATTTCAGAAATCAACGCACAAGCATATTTCCCTAGACTTCTTTCTCACTCGGACCAAATTTGATACCCAAGTTGAGTGACACACTTTGTAAATGATCCGAGCATCTAGCATTTTCCTTAACTCTTTCTGAATAAGAGGCTCAAGCATTGAAAGTACTTTTCTCAGTCTCTATTGGAATGGCTTGGCCCATTCTTTTGGTATCACATGCTGGATGATTCGCATGTCATAAGTTTTAAGCTCATCATATCTCCACACAAACACATCTCAATACTGCTTGAATAGGTAGATAAAGGCTTCCATTCTTGTGGTGTAAAACAAGTACCAATATTGACATACTTAGGATATTTTCTATTCCCAAGTTAATATTCTTGTGTGATAGCATGGAACTATGGGTTTTAGGATTAACAGGTCCCTGAAAGTGATTTTGTAGGTCATACAACTTTTCCAACAATACCACACCCTTTGGGATGAGATTTCCTTTACTTGCACTAGATGCATCCTACAATTCCTTTTCGTGCTTGTCCTCATTGATCATTGCATCTTTGAACACATCAGCATTCACTATGAAGCACAACATCTATTGGTCATCATAAAAAATGTGTAAATTAGTGATATTATTGAGGATGTATGGCTTATAAAGAATTTCAACAGAAAAATCACCCCTCAATGGTGACAACCTAACAGCGGAATTTGCTAATGCATATGAAACTGCATTACACATTCTTGGAACATAAATGATATTAAAATCTTGGGAATGTGAAATCAGATGCCATACCTCTTGTTGATAGCTTCTAAGATGAGGTAACACACAATGTATGGTATTGGGTACCTATTGCACCATAATTTATGAGTCACCTACTACTTTCATGATGAAAACATTGAGGTCAGTTGCTCTTTGCAAGCCCAATATGAGTGCTTCATGTTATGTCGTGTTACTTGTGCACTCAAATTCCAAGCAGCTAGAGATCAAATTCTTTCTCTGTAGTGGGTCTATTAAAGTGCAATCAGCTCCAAAGCCCTCCTGTGTTTTGGAACCATCGAAGTACAAAGTCCACATATCATATGTACAAGGAATGGGAACTACACTTTATTACTACTACTAACTATACAAAGGTCATTTTCACCAGTTAGACTAGAAAGGAGCTCCAACTGTGTCTCTGGTGGGATTGGGCATGGTTGTGCAATATAGCACCCCAATTTGGTTTCTAGGAAGCAATTGTTGAAGATAAGTTCTGCAAAAGCCACTAGTTCATTCAGTCCATCCAAGGGAGTGACAATATATTTCATGTATCTTTTTGAATTCGCCTAGATCTTATTATTTTTTCCCTTATACGGAAGCCATAAATGTGACCACATATAAAAGTACCCTTGTAGCTTGTTAGACCAATCCCTACCCAATAACATTCCATATGCTTCTGGGATGTCCAAAATCACTATGTTGATACATTCGTGGACTAGCCCATCGAATGATAAAAGGATGATCACATATCTAAGTTCACCAATTGCATGGACATGGGTTATGTCCAGCTGAATAATATGTGCATCTATTTTTTCATGTTTCACATTGATTTTCTTGGCGACTTATAATGGCATTACATTCACCAATGCACCGAAATCTAACAAGAAATTGTGCACGTTGAAATTAAAGATTTCAAAAATTCACAGAAATGGAGGGTAGAATGTATTTGCATCCATTGTTAGAGCATTAAGTACATATTCGAGGGAACGAGAAGACATACCAGATCCATTTTCAGAATAATCATCATTACCTACAGTGGACTTCCCGAGTGCATGTAAGAGGATGTCTCGTTGGCTCATGATCATTGTTAACTCAAACATTTAAATGTTCACATGAACCTTTTGTGTGCTAAACCTTCTTGAGCACCAGTATTGCATCAAGAATGATGCAACTCCTGGGGCTACCAACTTTATTTTATCAACCTGCGGTTCATACAAACTTGGAGGTGACAGTGTTGTATACACAATCAGATGTGATGGGTCCACTCTTTCTCACTGTTGAGATGGCCATAGAACACTATGGTTTCTCAAACAAGGCTTCTATTGATTTAGAAGAAGCTTGATTACCCATGAGAAAAAAGGGAAATTTGCACTAACTGAAATCTTGTCTACTGTAGTAAGGAAAGGTTGAAATCAAATGGTTAAACACACCATTCATTTAACTAACTACTAAAATGCTTTTCTTCAAAAGAATTCTAAGTTAACATGTGTGTAATCCTACTCTCCTAGGCATGCAGTTTGAAACATCCAAACATTCTACTGTTGTGCATGTAAATGAACACAGTAACTGTTTTTATTTTTTATCTTTTTTGTGTGAAAAATATGAATGTTAAATCCTCCTGGTGATGTGGCAGGTGGATTAGGGATGATGGTGATGTTGAGTGTGAAGCCTGATTATCTTTTTTATTCAAAGGTTTCAGCCGGTTGTATAACCAAGGAATATTGTACACCCCTCCACGCGGGGGGACTTGTCCCCCTCGCAGGGGTTTGGGGGCCAACAGCCCCCTAGTGGGGGTTTGGGGGCAGCACCCCCGAAGCTAAAAATAGATGTAAATTTTCCTTGTAAAAGTCTAGTAATTTCTAGTCAATATGGGCCGTTCATTAGGTGAATGATCTGACGGTAGAAGTTATGTTTAATTTAGGTTTTTCTGCCCTAGAAGGCAACCCCTCACTAAATATGAGGGAATTGTATTGTGTCTATGTACATCTGCATTCTGAGTGAGGAAGAGAGAGGAGATTGAGAGAGAAGAGGGAGTTACAGCAGATCTACTGTAGGGTGTATCTCCTCAGTTTGTTGGATAATATAATAAAAGAAGGACTGGATGTTTCTCCATGGACGTAGCCCAAACTGGGTGAACCACGTATATCTGTGTCTCTCTTGTTTTATGCATTTCTGTGTTTATATTTCTGCAATATTTGATGTGTTCCATTGCTCCGTAATATATAATTTTCTAACAATTGGTATTAGAGATAAAGGTCTATTTAGCTGATAAACTCACAGGAGAGAAGGGTTCCTAGTTCGAGTGGGAGCAATGGTGGAAGATGGTAGGTTTAGGGTCGAAAAATTTAACGGCCAAAACTACCAGCTGTGGAAGATGCAGATGGAAGATTATTTGTATCAGAGAGATCTGTACCTACCATTGAGTGGAAAGACAAAGAAGCCGACAAGTATGATAGACACAGAATGGGATATTCTCGACAGAAAGGCACTTGGAACAATACAGTTGTGCCTAGCGGCGTTGATAGTGTTTAATATTTCAAAGGAAATGACAACAGAGGGTTTAATGTCGACATTGGCTAGACTATATGAAAAACCCTCGGCCTCAAATAAGGTATTTGTTATGAAGCGTTTATTTAATATGAAGATGTCAAAAGGTGGATCTGTTGTAGACCATTTAAATGATTTTAATAAAATTACAAGTCAGTTAAGTTCTGTAGGGGTAAATTTTGATGATGAAGTTAGGGCTCTGTTATTTCTGTGCTCATTACCAAAAAGTTGGAATGGTTTAGTTATGACCATTAGTAACTCTATCTCTAGATCTAGTACTTTAAAGTTTGATGATGTTGTCGATGCAATCCTTAGCGAGGAAATGCGACAGAAGAGCTCTAGTGAGACATCAGGTAATGCTTTGATTGCAAAGACTAGGGGAAGAAAAATGGAAAGAGGAAAGAACTCTGAATATCACAGTAAGTCAAGAAAAGGCAGATCCAAGTCTAGATCGGGGATAATGTGTTGGAAATGTAGGAAGAAAGGACACCTGAAGAAAGACTGCAAGTCTCGGAAGGGAAAAGAAGGAGACGCACAGCAAGAAAACAATCATGAAGTGAATGTAACAGGTGATGTGTTGCAAGATGCTTTGATTCTTTCATTAGAAAATATTATTGATGCCTGGGTGGTAGATTCAGGGGCCTCATTCCATGCCACAACCTGATAAGAAACATTTTCATGATTATGTTCAAGGAGAAAAGGAGTGACATGTTCGTTAGGTGATGATAAACCCTGTAAAATCGTTGGATGGGTTAGCTTTCATAAAAAACAGAATGGAAATCAATGGCTATGAAGGAGGTAAGATTTCAGATTTGAAGAAAAATCTGATTTCAACAGGAAGTTTGGGAGGTGAAGGTTGCGTAGTACTTTCACAGATAAAACTTGAAGGTCACTAAAAGGATCCTGGTAAACAGAAAAAGGAGGAAAGGTTGGTACATTGTATTTATGCAATGTATTTCTAATTTGTTAATGCTTTAACCTCTACAGGAGAGATACACATTGTGGCATCATAGGCTCGGGCACATGAGTGAGAAGGGGATGCAGATTCTTCACTCAAGAAATTTGTTGCCAGGTTTAAAGCATGTTGATTTAAACTTCTGTGAAAATTGTGTTTATGGGTAACAGAATAGAGTCAAATTCCTTAGAGTTGGGAAAGAGAAGAAGAGCAAAAAATTAGATCTTGTGCATACAGATGTATGGGGACCTAGCCCCAAGAGTTAGCTCAACCGGTCAAGTCAGTGCCTCACCAATCAGGAGGTCACAGGGTCAGTTCTCAAAAGATCTTGGGGTCAGGTCAGTAAATAGGCCAAGGGGTGCGACCCCCTTCGGGTTGTGTGTCCACCCTAGCGTTCTCCGAACCTGGACGTAGCGGACCCACTGACCATGGTTTCCGTGAACCAGAAAGTTAAAGAAAAGATGTATGGGACCTGCTCAGGTATCATCTCTTGGTGGCTCTCATTATTATGTTACTTTTATTGATGATGCAACCAGAAAAACCTGGATTTATTGTATTCGAATAAATCTGATGTATTTGATACTTCAAGAAATGGAAGCTTTGTTGAAAATAGAATAGGAAAAGGTAAAGTGTCTCAGATCAGATAATGAGGTGATATTGCAGCAAAGAGTTTGATAGGTACTATTCAGAGAATGGAATTCACAGAGAGAAGACAGTTCCAGGAACACCACAAGAAAATGGTGTGTCAAAAAGGATGAACAGGATAATCATGGAGCGTGCAAGGTGCATGAGATTGCATGCAGGGTTGCCTTTATAATTTTGGGCAGATGTTGTAGATATTGCTATTTATCTAATAAACAGAGGGCCTTCAAGTTCCTTGGATGGTGGTATTCCAGAGGAGGCGTGGACAGGTAAAAAGTTAAACTACTCTTTTTTAAAGACTTTTGGTTGTGAAGCCTTTATCCACATTAACAGAGAAAATAGAACAAAGCTTGAGGCAAAATCAAAGAAATGTACCTTTATTAGATATGGTGTTATTTTTTTTTGGTTATCACTTATATGATTATGAAAATCACAAAATCATTAGGAGCAGATATATAATATTCAATGAAAAGGTCTTGTATAAGACTCAGTTGCAGGAAAAGAAACAGGAAAAAGAAGACAGAGAATACAAAGTGCTTGACGATATCACAAGAAAAGTGATGGTGCTTAAAAATCATAATGATCAATAGCTAGAACAACAACCACAATAGAACAAGCACCTCAAACACTTGAAAGTGGTGTTAGAAGATCTACTAGGATAAGTATACCCCCTGAACGATACTCTCCTTCATTATATTATGTGTTGTTCATTGATTCTGGTGAACCAGAATGTTATGAAGAAGCAGTGCAGGTAGAAACCAGGAAGAAGTGAGAACAAGCCATGAAAGAATAGATGAACTCGTTAGCGCATAACCAGACTTGGGACTTAGTCAAGTTGCCTGCAAGTAAAACAGCATTGCAGAATAAATGGGTTTACAAGTTGAAGGAAGAAGACGGAGGTAGAAAAAGGTATAAAGCTAGACTTGCGGTGAAAGGGTTTGCACAGAAAAAAGGTATAGACTTTGATGAAATATTTTCTCATGTTGTGAAAATGACTTCAATCAGAACTATTCTAAGTCTAGTAGCTGCTGAAGATTTACATCTTGAGCAGTTAGATGTAAAGACGGTCTTTCTCCATGGGGATTTGGAGGAAGAGATATATATGCAGCAGCCACAAGGATATGAGGTAAAAGGGAAGGAGAAACTAGTGTGCAGGTTGAAGAAGAGCTTGTATGGCTTAAAAGAGGCTCCAAGGCAGTGGTATCTAAAATTTGACAGGTTTATGTATGAACAAGGTTATACTAGATGTCACTTTGACCATTGTGTTTATCTCAAAAGGCAAAATGATGGAAGTTATATTATATTGTTATTGTATGTAGATGAAATGCTTGTTGCAGGTTCTAACATGTAGGAAATAAATGTGCTCAAAAGGAAATTGGCAAACTCACTTTAAATGAAGGATTTGGGTGCTGCAAAACAAATCCTTGGTATGAGAATAATTAGAGACAGAAAGAATCGCAAATTAACATTGTCTCAAAGTGAGTACATAGAAGATGTTGAAAAGGTTTAATATGTAGAATGAAAAATCAATTAGTATACCTTTGGCTAGCCATTTCAAATTAAGTAAGGAGGCATGTCCCAAGACTCAGGAAGAAATGGATCATATGTCTAAAGTTCCATATGCATCAAGCCAGTTGGAAGCTTAATGTATGCAATGGTCTACACAAGGCCTAATATTGCACATGCAATGGGAGTTGTAAGTAGGTACATGAACAATCTAGGAAAAGAACATTGGATGGTGGTGAAGTGGATTCTCCGGTATTTGAGAGGTACCACAAATCAAGCATTATGCTTTGGTGGTTCAAACATTGCTCTACAAGGATATATTGATGCAGATATGGCAGGTGACAAAGATAACAGGAGGAGCACTACAGGATATGTATTTATTGTAGGTGGAACATCTATCAATTGGGTTTCAAAAATCCAAAGTGTTGTTGCACTTTAAACAATAGAAGCAGAGTATGTTGCTGCTATAGAGGCTAGTAAAGAAATGATTTGGTTACAAAGCTTTCTAGATGAATTGGGTAAGAAGCAGGAGTTGGGTAGGTTATACAGTGACAGCCAGAGTGCCATACATATTGCAAATAACTCTGCATTTCATTCCAATACTAAACATATATAGCTCAAGTACCATTTCATATGGTCAGCATTGGAAGATGGACAATTAAAGCTAGAAAAGATACACACTAGCCAGAATCCTGCAGATATGCTAACAAAAGTTGTAACCAGGGAGAAACTGAGAATCTGCACAGTTTAAATTGGTCTTCAAGTATGATGAAGAAGATGAAAAACAACCACGTCCAAAGTGGAGTCATTGTCTAGAAAATGAAGTGGCAGTGGAGTTGCTATAATCAGTCTCCAAGTGGGAGATTGTTGGGTGTGGAGCCTGATTATCTTCTGTATTCAAAGGTTTCTACTGGATGTATACCCCAGGAAGATTTTACACCCATCCACACGGGGGGACTTGTCCCCCCTGCGGGGGTCCAGGGGGGCTAATCCCCCCTGGCTGGGGGGTCCAGGGGCCAGCGGTCCCTTAGCGGGGATTCGGGGGCAGTGCCCCCGAAGCTAAAAATAGATGTAAAATTGCCTTGTAAAAGTCTAGTATTTTCTAGTCAATCTGGGTCGTTCATTAAGAAGATGATCTAATGGTAGAAGCTATGTTTAATTTAGGGTTTTTTCCCCAGAAGGCAACCCCTCACTATATATGAGGGAATTGTATTGTGTCTATGTACATCTGCATTCTGAGTGAGGAAGAGAGAGGAGATTGAGAGAGAAGAGGGAGTTACAACGGATCTGTTGTAGAGTGTATCTCTTCAGTTTGTTGGATAATATAATAAAACAAGGACTGGTTGTTTCTCTATGGACGTGGCCTAAACTAGGTGAACCACTTATATCTGTGCCTCTCTTGTTTTATGTGTTTATGTGTTTATGTGTTTATATTTCTCCAATGTTTGATGTGTTCCATTGCTCCGTAATATATAATTTTCTGACAGGTGAATGGTCAGATGGATTGGGAGGCAAGTAGGGGTCTTCTTCTCCTATCTTCCTAGATGCTTTTTCCTCAATTCAGCTTCAAAATAGGCCACTACAGGTAGACCTACAGGATGTCCTAATGCCTCCTACAGGATGTATTGAGGCTCCTTCAGAATCCCCTGTATTTCTACAGGATCTGGCTGAGAGCAAGAGGAGATATTTAGAATGTGGTGTATGGCTTAGGGAAGGTGAATGGTGGGTGAAGTGAGCCAAGGGAGTGGCCAGGACTCCTTCAAAGCTCAAAACAGAGTTTGTGAGAAGGTTGGATTTGTTCAACAAACTTGGAGAAGTGTTCCTATGGAATGATGAATTTGGTGAGCGACTTAGTGGTTTTTGATGATTTGGGATGAATTAGGTTAGGTTTAGGTTGTTGTTCATGAGATCTCTTTGCATTGATGAAACTACAACACTCCATCAATCACAAGCATTTATCCATGAATCATGTCAAACAAGAAAGATTTTCAATCAACTGAAGAAAATAGAATTTCATTATCTAGCTGCCTATTTCATGCATGGGAAAACTTGCAGAATAATTTGAAACCTTTATGAGATCTAATGCAAGGCTGAAGATATCAGAAATGAAAAATAAATCCTATTCTTTAAAACTGGTAAAATGTTGACCTAAGTAGCAGAAAACCCTAAACTCTATGAGAAATCAGAATTCTGTCTTTTTGGGGCCACATTGGAGTTCTTTCCTCAAACCATGGTCCCTGAAGGGAGGAGTCAGGCCAAATCCACCTACTCAGAGATTTTTGGTATCTCTTTATCCTTCTAAGATATTGTTAAAGTAATGCACAAATTGAAGAAAACTAATCAAATCCCCAACTACTTGCAATGAAATAATGCTAAAAACAATTCAACCATTAATCTATGAAATCAACTAAGCATATCAATACAAGAAGATGAGCCTTTGCTTCTAGGGTTGGGCCCTAACCCAAGAGCTTCAGCCCTCTGAGTCAACTCAGTGTTGGATCAAGGAAATTCTCATTCTCATTATCATATCAGAAAATTACATAACAATGTCTTCCACAAGTCTTGAACTCGAAAATTATTAGTGCTTTTACATCAAAAATTTGAATCCTAATGAGGTTCTAGGCCTCTTTTTTTATAAAAATGAAGTCTCCAATGACTTCCTTAAATATAGGGAGTCTCAGATCCAAAACTCAAGATGAATTGGCTCTTTAACTATCACTGGCTCAGCTGTTTTTTAATCTTCATTACTCGGCTACTTGCAACTCTGAGCTAGTGTGATTTGATGGAGGAATATTCAAATGAGTGAGGATTAAATGAGGAGGTGTTGTGGTCAGCAACAACCCCCCCTTTTCATTTAAGTGTTTGTCCAAAATGCTTAAATGAATGGGGACCCCTAGTTTAATTTTGAGAAAAATCAAGTTTTCCTTCTTCAAAATCAAGCTACCATCGTAAGCTTAGAGAGGTCTTTCGAATATTTTTTTTAACCTAAGTCTACGATAAGGTAAAGGTCTTTAAAAAATTGCATTAATGCGCAAGGCCCCCCCCATGTTAAACCTAACGTCGCATCGCAGTAAGTAATGTTCATAAGGAAAAACCTCAAAATCTGTCGATCTGCGATAACACCGATCGCAAGATCGCACATCGCAGAAATAAACTGGCAATACTTAACAAAAATTAAACTTCTGCGACCCGCGATGTTGCGACCTGCAATGTTGCGATCGCCACGATGGCGCAATCTGCAGTCTTGCAATTTGCGATTAGCGCGACTTGCAATGGCACGATCTTCAATGTAACGTAAGCAAATCATGAATCATTTAATCGCGAATCCTTCGGGCACGCCATTCAAAGAAAAGCCACTTACCATAATCTGACCCCAAATCATGCGCTTTTAATGATAGTAAATGGATTAGTTGTCAGTTATTTAATGAAATGAAGACGCGTTCTTTTCTGAAGAATTATTTCACGTAAGGTGGCATATTTGATATATATGTTGCATTTAAAACTCTCCCATCACCTTTCTCATTCAGTCATTTCCACTTCGCTCGTAATCTACAGGAACCAAGAGATAAGAATATTCAAAAGCCGAACGCAGAAGCAAATGGGAAAGAAACATAAAGCCCAAGGCTCCGAGACGAAGGAAAAGACGAAGGAGATGGTGCCCTTGTACACAGACACTGCATGCAACAAGGACACAGGAATTTCGACCTGGGAAGGCATGTATAGGCTGCTGGAGGAAGAGAATACTAAAGTAATGAAGGTTGATAGCACCGCGAGATCACAAAACTCTTCCGAGGCATCCTTAGAAGAGCTGCCATGTTCATTTCTTCACCGAATAGCAGCTAGACCCAAGATTTTGCCGTATACAGATATGATCAGATGGATACTTGACAATGCAGAGTTACAAGGCAGACAATTCAAGGCTCAAGGGCATGGGCTCAAAAGGACATTCACCGCGCAAGACTAAAGCTTAATGTTATCTCTTCCTGAGCTCAGACGACCTACACACGCAATTTGTCAAGAAATTTGCAGCAGAGAACCCAAATCTGGCAGAAACCACTAAAGAATGGACCAGAAGAGAGGAGTCGCTAAAAAGGGACAAAAACGGTATGTACAGTACTGGTTCCCTCACATCTCCATATTGTTTTGCTGCGGCCATGCTCTGCAGGCTGTTTGGGATGCTAGACATAAATAAATTTTCGTCTGAATGGCTACCACTCATAGACGCTGCCACAAACGCCGATCTTGTGGATTGGGCCAAAATATTTTCTGATAACTTATACACTGCTGTTATGAATTACCAGTCTAAGAGATCCTTGTCTCAAAGGGTCTATCCTCATCTTTATCTATCTGCTTATATTATGGATTCTATTTGCTATGTATCTAAATTCCCAATTATGGGTTGGAAATGGACTACCCAGGACCCGTCAGTTATTCATGTTTATCACAAAGTATTATGGGATTCCCATTTTGCCCCTTACTTCTATCAAATTTGCCACAGGCTCATCTTACCCCTATATAGGATGATGTATGGTGAGGAACCCCTAAGGTGCTCACCCGAAGCGCAAATAGACATCATCCCCATCGCAAGATGGTTCGGGGAAGAATGGTTCACTTATATTAGAGTGTTTGGGAGCACTGTACCTCCACATGTCCTACCTTTGTATGTCCCTGACAAGCTTTTGGCTAGGGAAATCTCCTATCAAACTTGCTCAGAAGGTGGCCTGACCAAAGAGCTTAAAGACAAGAAGAAGGCCATATGGCCTCAGTTTCCCGTAGCTTGTGGGGCCTTCTCATTGTTCGATGTAGGACACGCTTTCGCCGAAGTAGAGAATGTGACGTCTCTACAATTATTTAAATCCCCCGCTCGACCTTTTGACCTAAATAATGTTGCCCATGATTTCACCATAAGTGTCAAAATAAAAGTGTTCGCCGGAAAGAAAGATTTATTTGATGATTTGTTTCAAAGTAAAAGTTCATTCCAGGAAGTTTTGCGAGAAGCTCGGTCGAGGTTATCCCCAGATGACCTCCAAAGATTT
>APFE030252294.1:84740-152490 GCA_000404065.3 Pinus taeda | reverse complement strand
TCTTCATCAACCACTACATCAATACTTTCAACAATTTTCCCAAGCCTTTTATTATAACACTTGTATGCTTTTCTGTGGGGAGAGTAACCAAAAAAAATGCCTTCATCTACTCTAGTTTCAAACTTGCCAAGATGTTCATCAATATTTTTGATATAACATTTGCTTCCAAAAATTTTGAAATATTTTACCGAAGGAGCCTCACCATACCAGAGCTCATGAGGGGTTTGAGTGTTTTTCACCCGGACATTTGTTTTGTTGAGAATAACAACTGCAGCAAATGTAGCTTCACCCCAGAAAGTTGCGGGACTTCCCAACTCATCAAGCATAGCACGAGCCATTTGTTGAACTGTTCTGTTCATCCTTTCCACTACTCCATTTTGCTTAAGAGTCCTGGCTGTAGAAAATTCCGTTCTTATTCCATGTTCTTCACAAAAATCGAAAAAATCATTTGAGGTAAACTCCCCACCTCTATCAGACCTGAGGCATTTAATTTTGTGATCTGATTCATTTTCAGCCAAAGCTTTGAAGGATTTGAATTTTTTCGAAGGCTTCATTCTTTGTTGCTTTCATAAGGTCCTATCCAAACCATCCTTGGAATAGTCGTCAATAATAATATTAAATTATTCTTCTCCCCAAGGCGACCTTTTACTAGATGGACACCATACATCAGTATGAAGTTCAAGTCCTACTAGCTGATCCTTCCTTTCTCAGGGAAGTTATTCTGGTTTGCTTACCAACTGAACATGATTTGCATATTGTATTGTTTGGATTCTGATTTGGCAAGCACCACGGAACTTTGCCGGTATTTGCATGCTTTCCTTATTTTTGAGAAACTTAGATGCCCAACCTTTAGTGCCATAAGACCAGTGTTCATTAATTTTTGCTTAGATAACATTGTTGTTGTCCTTCTTTGAATATGTATAAATTATTTGGAGTTCTTATGCCTTTGATCATTGTTTCTCCTGTATCAAGATCACGAACACTACATCCATTTGATTGAAATATTACCTCTGTTCCTTGATCGCACATTTGACTGACACTCAATAGATTATGCTTTAAGCCATCAACATACATAACATTTCCTACTTTGACCTTTTCTTTTAAAAGAACAGAGCCTTTACCTTTTATGAGGGTAGGGGTGTCATTTCCAAATGATACCTTCTTCTCTTTCTCCAAGGCACTATATGACTGAAGTTTTTCTTTATCACCTGTCATATGTTTCGAACATCCATTGTCAATGTACCATTGATTTTCCTGCCCTTCTGCATATAAGGCTATGCCACACCTTTCTGGTTGTGGTTCTTTCATTCTCCATGCTTTGATATTTGAGGCTTTCTCCTTTTGAGTTGTCTGCCGAAACCTGCTCCTGCATTCAAAATCTTCATGTCCAAAATTATTACAAATAGAATATTCTACTTCATTTTCAAGAGCAGAAAAGTTATTGTAGGTCCTTTTCATGATCCTAGTCATACTCCTATGTTTTTGAGTTTCTCTAGTCATGATAGTTTTGTAGGCAACACATTGAGCTGCTTTGTGTCCAAAGTTGTGACAAGAGAAACATTGGCCATTGAAGAAATTCCTGTGATTTTCAACCCTGCGGACCGAACGATTGTAGTTTTTCGTTGACATTCATTCTTGAGGCAAACTGAGAATGATTTACTTGTGGTCTATTGTAGCTTCTGTTTATCCTTGAAGTAGATTTCCCTTGATTTACTTGGTGACCTCAGTTCATTCTTGAAGAAAAATGTCCCTGATTTACCTGGTGATCTCCTTTAGTCCTTTGCTCACTCGTCCTTGCTGCATCAAGATAACTTTTGGAGGTGGATGGTTTTTGCGCTTGAGTTGCTTCTTCATTATATCCCACACCTATCTTGATTAGAGGAGAACGCTGCACTTTGATAATCTCATCTAATGTTTCAGATCCTTTAATAAATCTAATATTAAGAGCTTTAGTTTTCTCAATCTCTTTTCTAAGTCCCACAATTTCACATTCTAACTTTTCATGATGTTTTTCACTTTTAGCCAATTGAAATTGCAAAGTATCAATAATCATATTTTTCTCTTCTAAACAAATTTTGAGTTTAGAAATATCTTCATAAATACCTTCTTCATCTATAGCATCCATAAAATCATCATCTTCAAACTCCATTGAAAGTCTATAGTTATTACTTCGTTCATCTTCATCACTATTTGAGAGTCCATCACTATCTTCATGAGTGTAGTAGCTTTTCTTACTTACATTTTGTTTCTTGTTCCATCTAACAGGTTCCTTACCTTTGTCAAGCTTATAGGACACTTAGGCAGCATAGTGACTGACTCTTCACAAGCAAAAGATTTGAAGGTAAACTTACCTCTGAATCTTCCAGCACCCCGTTGAAGGTTCTTAACAAAATTTGATTCTTCCTCTTTTTCTGACATATGTCCTGAGTCATAAGAATCTCCTTTTCCTGAGGCCTTGAAAGCGGCTTCTCTTCTGTCTGATGGGCCCCCTTTCCTCATTTCATAAGCGGTTAGAATTCCGTGTAGCTGCGACATGGTAATTTTCTGTAGATTCTCCTTTTCTTCTATTGCAGAAACTTTTGATTCAAACTTAGGAGACAAAGATCTTAGAACCTTTTCAACCACAACAACCTCTTTTATTTCTCCACCCAAATTTTCATACAATTAACAATCTCATCTATACAAAGGAAATAGTTAGCCACACTTTCATCATTGTACATCCTGAGATTTTCATACTGAATTCTGAGGGTTTGAAGTTTTGCTTGTTTTACCTGCTCATCTCCTTCATAGCTCAGCACGATCTTGTCCCATATTTCTTTTGCAGTTTTATACTGCATAACCTGGACGAATTATGATTGAGATAGACATCCTAATAGAGTGTTGACAGCCTTTGCATTTGTTTCAAACTGATTCTTCTCAACCAGATCTGTAGGAGTTGCTGATGGAAAAGTGTACCCTGTATCTATGATATCCTAGACTTCTATACCAAGAGATTGAAGATAGGCTATGCCTCTTACCTTCCAATAGACGAAGTTGGTTCCATAAAAAATTTGTGGCCTGATTGATGCTTCTCTCTCGTAGTTGCTCATGATGATAGATCTTCCTTCAAGCGATCAAGATTCTTCTAAAGGACCCGCTCTGATACCAATTGTTGGAAATAATACTGAGAGGGGGGGTGAATCAGTATTATCTGATCAATTATCTTCTTTTTCAAACCCAGAACATATATGCTGCTTCGGTTAGATGAACCCATGTATATACGCAAATTCAGATAAGGAAACCCATGTATACAATGCAGATTTACAATTACTTTATTCTACAGATGTTTATCATTAAGTTATGCATATAAAAAGTTACCAGCAACAGTAAAATAGATCAGTAGACAACCACACACAAGAACAGAAGATATAAGGTGGAAACCCAATGTGGGTGAAAACCACCTGCTGCAATTCGTCTCTATCTTCTTTTTAATTAGAAACTTATTTTTACAATGATTCTGTACTGGCGCAGTCCTTTACCAGTACGTAGGCTGCTACCTGCAGAGAGCTACAACCCTCTCTCATTTTCCAGCTTCTCCTGAAAGGGAGCTACAACCCCCTTAGTTCTTGTACTAGTTGAGATGCTAGTATGCAGGCTGCTACCTGCAGAAAGCTACAACCTTCTCTTTCCAGGGACCACGTTTCATAATTTTTCAGACTGGATCAACAAATAACATCAATCAAACATCAAGAGTTTATGCATCAACCAATCACCTTTTCACTAGTCAAAATTGAATCAAAATAAACACTTCTCTGTCAACTGTACCTAGATCACAGTAACTGTAATCACACCCTGAAACCAGATCACTGCAATAATCAACAGAAGCAGCTAGAACATAAATTATGAGACATACGCTACTTCAATATTCAGAAACTTGCATACATACGCCTCTGTGTTAAGATCAACCTGCGTATACGCACTTCCGACGTACAGAAACTGCATGTATATGCACCTAGGCCAAGATCAACCTGCGTATACGCTCTTATGACTTACAGAAACTGTGTGTATACGCACCTGTGCTAAAATCAACCTGCGTATACACACTTTTGATTTACAGAGACTGCGTGTATACGCGCCTTCGCTTCACTAAACCTGCGTACATATCTATAAAGATAATTTACCCCTTCAAATGATTAGATATTAGTTTACCCAGATTATAGATCAAGCAAGCGTCACATAGAACAGATCAAAATCATATAAAGATACTATCATTCAAGCCTTAAGATTTTGACCCATCAAAAGAACTTATCCTTCTCCTTGTGCTCAGGTTCCTTCTTCCTTCAGATCCAGATCTGCACCATAACCCAATCACAGTATTCCAGATCTAGCACTTTATTAGATATTCAATAATACCAATGATCCCTTGCCAAATGATCTCCTTCCTCTTTTATAGCCTTAGGCCTTTCACAATACCACGGTCCAAAACCATAACAATTCAATACCATGGACCCAATACTTGGGATCAACACTTATGACGAGATACCATGGTCCAAAACCATAGGTTCAAATACCAAGGACTAAATACCACGGACCAAAAATACGTTCTCCCACATGTACGCGCTTTTCCTTGCATGAAAGTGCATGTATATGCATACGTGCCTTGGGAACGTCCAACCCGCATGTATACGCGGCTTCGTCAAAGTGAACCTACATATATGTCTTTTTCTTCTTTCTAAGTGTCTGAACTATGATCTGTCACCAAAGTGAGTTGCCATCAAGGACAACACTAGTGCCATCGCGCCAAACGTGTGCCATAATGCCAACAATCCCTCAGGATCAAAGTGGTCACATGGGATGTGAAGTTTGATGGGGAGAAGACAATCAGGTGTTCTCTTGAGAGGGAGATTCATTTGTAGCCTAATCAGGAGATTTTGGCTCCAAATGGAGAACCCGGGAAGTTTTGGAGCAACCAAAAGTAGAGGAGCAGAGAATGGAGACATCCACTCAAGTAGAGACATCCATAAACGGAAGGAAGTGAACCAGGGAAGCTGATAGATTATTGCAGGATGCTAGAGAGAATGTGGGATCACCCACATCACAACACAGGAAAAGTCACCGGATCGATACACTAGATAAATAGCTCTGATGAGCGAGCTTGTAGAGACAGAGCCATCCTAATTTGAGGAAGCTATAGAGAAACCAATATGGGTTGATGTTATGGTAGAGGAATATGATTCCATTGTTAGAAACAATTTTTGGGAAGTGGTCCCAAGACTAGTAGACAAATCAGTGGTTTGTTCGAGATGGATTTATAAGGTAAAACATGTAGTAGATGGGAGCATAGGGAAACACAAGGCTAGATTTATGGCCAAGGGGTTCTCTCAGGTGGAGGGAAATGATTATGAGGAGACATTTTCTCCAGTAGTAAGGTACTCACCCATCAGGTCAATTATAGCACTGTCAGCACAGATGGGGTGGAAGATCCACCAGATGGATGTGAAGATAACATTCCTCATTATAGTTATTGAGGAGGAGGTGTACATTGAGCAACCATATGGTTTGAGACCTTTGACAGAGAGTCGCATGTGTACAGACTTAAGCGAGCATTATATGGACTCAAGTAAGAACCTCATGCTTGGTATACCAAGATTGACAACTATCTAACCAATTTGGGCTTTAACAAAAGTGACGCATATGCAAACCTTTATCACATTGTGGTAGAAGGTAAATTATTGACTATTGTTTTATATGTCGATGACTTGATCCTTATTGGTGATGAGAAGTTGATCAAATCTTGTAAGTAGGACCCTGCAAGAGAGTTCGAGATGAAGAACATGGGCTTCATGCACTACTTCCCTGCTTTGGAACTATGGCAAGGTGATGCGGAACTATTTGTCTCTCAGGGAAAGTATGCCAATGAAATACTTTGGAGCTATGTATGGATAGATGAAAACGCATGGAGACTCCTCTAGTAGGAAATTGAAGGAAAGAGGATGCTACTTCAGGTGAAGTAGTGGAGGCTACCATTTACAGGCATCTTGTGGGCTCACTCATGTATTTGGTGAACACGCGACCATAAATGTGTCATGCATTTAACCATCTTACTCAAGCAATTGTTAATCTAACCAACCTATATTGGAAGGAAACAAAGCATGTGTTGAGATACCTCAAAGGCACCACTCAATTTGGCCTTTGGTACAGACGGACAGAGGGATTGAAGTTGCAAGGCTTCACAGATGTATATTGGGTACAAATTCCATCAAACAGGGAGAGAAATTTAGGAGGAATTTTCAGTGTCAGTTCAGCAGCAGTTTCTTGGTACAATAAGAAGCAGAGATTTGTGGCACTCAACTTAGCAGAAGCAGAGTACATGTTTGCAAGTCAAGCAGCATGTGAGGCTATCTGGATGAGAAATATTCTTGTCGAGTTATTTATTCAAAATATGGATCTTACAGTGATTTACTATGACAATAAGACTTGTATAAAACTCCCCCAAAATCCATTATTTCATGATTGATCCAAGCATATTGATATTTGGTATCACCATCTACGAGATTGTGTGTAGAAGCATATTATGTTGTTGCAGTACATTCCGACAGAGGAACAAGACGCATATATTTTTACAAAGGTCTTGTCAAGAGGAAAATTCAAGTTAAATAGAAGCAAGATTTAGGTATACGATAATCCCTCTCTTGCTTGAGAGGGAGTGTTGAAAATGCAGTAAGAAAATATAGTTTTCACTTTTCCTTGGTCAAACTAGATTAAAATTTAAATATTAGTTTCAGCAGAAAACTTGGAGGTAGTTAACTAAGGTGACATGGATATTGTCACTCTGTTAACTCAATAAATTCAAGTTGGAGACACTTGAGTTTAGTTCTACATGATTGATTTCTAATTTTTAGCAATCTATTTCAATTAATTTGTGTTATTGTCAGTTTAACTAGTTCTCACTATTAGAAGAACTAGTGGAGGTCAAGTTGTGGGTGTGTAACATTTTCCACATTGAGTGATCATCTAGTTAACTAATCAATCAACCCAAAATAGTTGTTACATGAAAATAATTTGGTTTTCCTAGTTTATATTTGATTTCAAGGGAGGTGTAATATCAGTTGTACAGGTGGCGCATTTCATCAAAGGATTTCCCTATGGTAATTGCACAATTCCTTGGTGTACATTTCCTAATTAATAGGGGAAATTTCCCAAGGGAATAATGTAAGGAAATAGGAGCTTGGAGGTTCAAAGTTTGGCTAAGTTTTTTCCAAGGTCAGTCAGTCAGGCAGATGATAGAAGATACAGGTGCAGACTAAGCTTAATCTTGAGCAGAGTATATTGTATTCATCCAGATTTTTTGATTAATGCAATATAGATAGTAAGGGGTTTTGAGAAGTTGCTTTCCCCTAGATAAATATATGTGTGTATGTGTTGAATATTGATGCATGTTAATTATTTGTGTTCTCAATCATGAATTTACTTCCACAAATCAGTAGAGTAGCTTCTAGTCTTGTGATTTAGAAAATTTTGTGAGTAGTTTACAATCTACATATTAATTTCTACAGCCGAGAGGGATAGGGAGAGAGAAAACAGAAAGATTAATGCATTATAGTATCCCATATGCCATGGGCATTACTTCTTTGTACTCACAAGAATTTTCTATTCATAGAAAGAGAGGAAAGTGACCTCACCCTATAGTTGGCATTTCTCACGAAAGGGTTTCCCAAGATATATATTATGTCAATCATGGTTTGTGAGTTTTTATTTTTTTGTTCTCTATTTTCCATATAATTATAATTTACATGCATATGAGATAAGCAATAATTTATAGATCCAAAATCTAAAGAGAATAAATTGTCATAGTGTAGATTTCAGATTTTCAAGTATAATTTTATATGATCTGTTGTGACAAATTGTCCAGTGGAATATACATGGAGGTTTAAATATCATGAAAAATCTTCCCTTTGGTTGTTATAGTGTGAAGTGAATTTTTTCTAAAATTAATGCAATGGATTTTCATAAGTATTTTTTTTGTGCAACTATTCTTGAAATTAAAGCAATGGCTTTCACAAATATTATGTCAGTGGAAATATTCCTAAAATCAATGGAATGAATCTTCACAAGTATTGTGTTTCTCCCGTGAAGCTTCCTTTTTCATTAAGTTGGTAGGATTTTTCCATTATTAACGTATTCAATATTTGCTATACTTACCTTAAGTTCTCATCCACCAATTAGATGTATAATTGTAAACTAGAGATTGTGCACCAAATTGGCACTTATTGACCTTAACTATTATAGTTTATGTCTCTTAAGCATGTGAAGCACCTATTTCAGATGCTAGATATGATCTACCCAATTAGATCTTAATACTAGAAAGTTTTCCAAATAATTACAAACAAATTTGTAAATGGATGCAACACATCATTAATTTACTTAATTTGAAAGCCATAATTAATTGTTCATGGAAATTTTGATACATTCCAAATGTCTTCTGATATGAGTTATAAAAGGAGAAAAATGAAACGAAGGAAAGGAAATGGAACACACACACATAGAGATATAGCAAAGAGGAAAATAACATTGTGGAAACACAACTTATATTAATAATAGTAGAATATTGTAGAACACAAATTGACTAGAATGGTGGTAACTTATATCTAAAGAGAGAGTGATATGGTGGCACTTGTAAAAGTTAATACAATAGGATGAAAGAATGGGATTTTAACATAGAGAAAAGAACCCTAAGGGTCCAATACCATAAACCTATAATGTGAAGCACCCAAATTTTCATAGGCCCCAAGGTGATTAGTTGGTACATTAACTTCCTAGGGGTGAAACCTTTGCATACAATCTTTGTTTGAGGCATACAATAGCTCACTCGAAAGAACTATCCAAGGATTATGAATTTTGGGTAAGATCATGCATGAAAAATTAACCTGTATCCCCATAAATGGCTAAAAAAATCATTTAGGGCCTCAAGACAACCCTAAAAAATTGGGACTCAAAATATCATAGAAATATTGCCAAGAAGATAGAACTATTCCATAAGTGGAAGAGGTGGGTAGCCACTGATATCTAGCGGAATCATATTCCAAGTGTCCTATTATTTGACTCACATTTGGTGATAGCACGATTTGAGGTCCAACTTGATGAAATACTTTTCCTACTACAATTGATCCAAAAAACCATAGAGATGTGGCTATGGATCATAGCTTGTGATGGTATCTTACTTGACACTTGGTAATGAATGTATATCCTAACATCAATCCTTCCATGGCACTATTGTGATGGGTGGCCCACAAGATGAAGCATTAGGTTTTATGACTGCTTAGTCAAAGCATCGACGTAAGTACTTCTTCACTTCATATTCCAAAAAATAATTGAAAATACAATCTGATATTCTAAGAATGGGAGATTTAAAAAGAAGGCATGTAATTCGATGAAAATTATAGCATTTCCTAAAAATCAAAATGGTGAAAGAAAATTGAGGCTAAGTGAAATGACTTGGAGAAATCACATGTGAAGATGTTGATATATTATATTCTTTGTAAGTACACATTGTGCACCTAAACATGTTTTTGCAAGGTTGCTATAGGTGCATTTATGTGGTTTTAATGGTTTCAACCCATGATTATATACCAGTTTTAATATAATACCACTTAGAGTATTAGGGTTAAATAAATTTGTACAATACATGTATATAGTATTGTAAATTGTTTTTGTTAATGAAATGAGAAAGAGGCATGGCTTTTAGCTTATCAATTTTCCTAGTTAATGGTTTTTAGAGTAAAATTTTTTGTTGTTTGTTGATAGTGTTGGACTTTCCAACATTCAAAGGGGTCTCCCTGATATGTTGGTGCAACCCTAAGGCTGCCACAACTAATTTTCCTTATTGGGACTCATTTTCCCCTTTAATGCCCCTTTAAATCTTCTTGACACATATAATTATATTGGAAGAATTTTATATGCATTTGGCCTGAGACCCCAAATGGATAAAAAATGACCCAAACAATCACCCTACCAAACACCCCTATTTCTTTAGAAACTATGCCTTTTCATATCGGGAGTGAAAACCCTTCGAAAAAGCTTAAAGCCATGCTTTTTTCCCTTTCGGGACCAAATGCTCTTCAAAATGTTGAAACAAAGCTTTTCCACCTTTTTACATAGTTATATGTGTTATCATCGCATAACTAGATCTGGCTGATCGGACAGCTCAGATTAGATCACAATATCAGCGATCGGCGTTCCAACGACCCATAACTATCGGCGATTGCCCTGGACGAAGGTCTGAAGAGATAATGTTAATCGCTATCGATGATTACCATATGTCCCTTTTACGATGTGTCGCCTCCTCCCCAAACCTCTGATGTGATAGCCCTTTGCGGATCCGATAGGCTATCCGATCATCCCTATACCGTTTTGGGTCTGGTAGGGTTGCAATATCAAAATTCACTGACTTCCCAAGTCGGTTCTCTTCCTCCGATGTGATTCGATCTATATATCAGACCCAATAAGGCCCAAAAGCAAGATTTATATTATTTCCAGTCTGCTTTATTAAATCCGTTAAGTTTTTTTTCACAATCTCTCTGTGCAAATGGGTTTTCCGCTTACGGACCCAAACTACACAAAGTTTGCCTTAATCATGGGGATTTCTACTGTTAATTATAGAAACATGGAGCTGGCATTGATTTCATCCAATTACAACAAAGAAATAAACATTCAAGGCCTCCACGGTTGTACATGGAATTACACACACAACACTGATTAATTCATGATAAACAAAAAAATAGAGTCTCTAGCCTTAGGCTTGATTACACAGTCAACGATCTCTGTTTCAAAAACATATGATCCACCCACTATCTCTATGCTCACGATTCATTCCTCTTCTTTGTATATGCACACATAAATGCGTAGTTACAAGTTTGAGCCTCTCTACCCCTCTCTGGCCTGATTATTCTAATTAGCAGCCATCTCTTCCTACGCTGCTCATAGGCTTACAAATGCTCTCGAATCCTCTCTTTGTCTCCCCCTATTTCAGAAAAGAAAGGAAACACATATATGCTAAGCTAACCATCTCCTCCACAATTGAAGGAATAAATTATACATTTAGAATTCAAATCCTATCCTCATCTAAAAAAACTAGCCCACTTGGCTTGATCTCCACGCAGGGAGGATCACTTGCCTTTTATTCCTAATTTTGTTCACAATTAGGCAATAATTAAATACTTACATGTACTTGAAATTAATACAATTTAAACAACCAAGTCTTCTCCAAACTTGAATTAGCCACAACATGTGACCACTCCATCACATTGTTGGCTAGGTCTAGATGCTCCTACATTAGACTCCCAAGGTTTAAATTAATCATGATCTCCTAATCATGTGCTTCTAATCTATTTCCTCCTGGATCCCATACTTTGTTTGGTAGTCTGTCTTTGGTTGTTGTTGTTGTTGTTTGTCCTCCAAGTCTCCCTCCTTTTTGTTGCATTGTTCCATTAGCCATGCTTTCACTGTTTGCTGCTATCCTTTTCACATATTTTACTATTGTTTTGCTCATCTTAATTCTCAGTTCTCCATTCCTTCCAGCCAATCTTACTTTCTTATTTTGTCTTGTATTTGTTTTATTGGAATTTTGTTGTATGAGTTTCCACAACTCATCCAATTCTTTGTCCACTTCACTTATCATGCGTTGAATACTATTCTCCTGCATCTAATTGTGTTCTTGAATAAGAACATCATAATCCCCGTGCCAATAAATTTCCATATAAATTTCTGAAATGTACAAATTCCTTATCCATTGATCCTCTATAATGACTTCATTAGTTCTTACTTCAATTCTCAGCGTACCTGTAACTTCACAAATTTCCTGAAAACTCAGAATTCTTCCTGCTTGGTGAGGTACTTGGAATATTTCTTCTTCCAGTAACTTCATTTCTACACTCTTAAGGATTATGGCATTATACTTGTTTGCATATGAAATTTCATCTTCAACCTCTTCTTCATCAATAAATCCTTGTAGCATAATAGTAATTTTGTTACTATCATCTCTTGAATTCAGTTCCAGTTCAACACTCCCATACTGTAGATTTGACACCATTTCATATTTCTGAGACATTCTGATCTCATCCTTCATTAATTCGATATGATCTTCAGAATTAAGTCCTTGGTTCAAATTGACTTCACATTTCCTTGTTCCTACATATAAATCTTCATCAGAATTAATCATCTCAATAAATAGAAATGCTTTACCTTGCTTCCTCATTATGCCAACATTTATGTGAACTTCTTTCTCATATTTGTCATTCATGACAACTTTGTCCTCATTCAGTTCTGGTTGTACAATTTGATCATTTGTTCTTTGGTTTCCTTCCCTCTTTAACGCATGCCACCAATCTACCATTTCATTTGGAATTTCTTCCAAAATTTCTACACAATCTTCATTGTCTGCATCATCTGTCTCTAGTCCTTCTCTTCTCTAGCTTTCTTCAAGGTCAATAATCTTCAATGACTGTTTAGTGTCCACAAAGTCTTCTATATCAATCTTCAGTGGCTTCTCTCCTTTGGCTTCAGTCTTAAACAGTTGTCTAATATCTACATAATTTACCACAGCTAGGTTTAATAGCTGTTCTTCCCTTTGCATCACATGATTATGTGAGTTTCCTTCCTTTAACTTCTGAAAAATTATATTTGTGTTGTTCCCTTCACTTATGACAACACTAAACAGTTGCCTTACCTCAGTGTATCCTTTGATCTCAATAATTATTTTTCCATCCTCCTTTTGAATCATCCTTTGGATGTCATCTGACTGGACATCTTCCTTCACTTAACTGTAACTTTTCTCTTTATTCTGCATATGACTATGAGTAGTCATCTCTTCACCTGTTAATATAACAGTTTCCAATAACTGCTTGTCTTTCCTCAAGTCTATATGACCTACAAACACACAACAACTTTTAGTTTTCAAAATACAATACCTTCCATCCTCTTTTGATGCTTCAAGCACCAATCCTCCATCATAAACCTTTTGAATTTCAGCAGATCCTTCTTGCTATGACTCCATTCCTTTGAGTCTTCCCTTCTCTAACAAATCACTATGAATTTGTTCAAGTTCCCTGAACTCATTCATCAGCTTTCCATTCCACCTCTGTTGCAATAGCTTCCACTTGACCCTTTTCTTCATTCTCCATTTTCGGTCTTCACTTGTATTTCTTTGTAGCCCTTTGGTTATTATATTCACTTCCACTCTCATTACTACCAGACTAGTCTCTTGTTCTTCATTCTACTGCCAGCTACTATACTTCTACAATCTAATGCCTTCCTCAAATTCATTCTCATGTAGCTAATCATCTCCTTTAAATTGTTGGTTCCTTACATCTTCATCTTGTTGGATTAATACTTTTTTCTTCTTCATGTCTCTAAGGACATAAATTCCTTGTTGCTCCTGATCTTTCATCTTACCTTCAAATAATTTCTGCTCAATTTCTCTGATTTCAGCATCATAATTATTAATGTTGTCTTCCAAACCTGCAGTCACATCATTAACTAAAAAGTATAAACTTTTACTTAACTCTATAAAAGTTAGAGAAAATTCATCCTTATCATGCATATTAACCATATCCTTTTCTCCATCAGGTTCTGAAAGCTTCACTTCTTCTTCAGGTTCCTTGAGCAGTCCTTCCAAGAATTCTAATTCCATATGAAATCTCTCCAGTTGTTCATCACAATTTCCATTCTCAACTTCATCCTTTTCCTAGCAATCATCCTGAGTTATCCTCTTTTCTACACTATCATATTGCAAAGTTATTTCATCATTTTCATTAAACAAATTCATTTTTTTACCTTCTTATAGTACCACTATGGCATTGTCATTAGACTTTTGGTCCATATCAACTTCATCTGATTGTTCCACACCAAACAAAATTTCATCTATGAACTCCTTCTGCTGCAATAGATCAGCACCTTCTTCCTCTAAAAGGAATTCTCCATCATACTTCACCTCAAAATCTTAATTCCTGCTTGTGACAGTTTCACCAGACCATCCATCATCCTTTACATATCCTGCAAACATACACAAACTATGAGAATTAAAATCACAAGGCTTCATTGCCTCATCTGCTTCCATTATCATCATATCTTCGAATTGTTTTGAACTATGCCAATAGTTCATGAGATCTTCAATTGATCTCTCATCATCCTCTTCACCCAACATTTCACCTTATTTTGGTCTACAAATCAAAACTTCCATTTCTACTTCTGCTTCTCTGAGCTCCTCTGGTTCCTCTTGAGCACTTAATATCTGCTCAATCTTTCTCCACTCTTCTGCTATCTCTAAATTCACTTGCTAATTTCTCTTCTCTTGTAGCCTATGCCACTTTACTCTTATTCTCATGGTCCAACCATGCTTCTGGTCTTCATCACTTCTCTGCAGCATCTCCATCAATATTCCAATCTCGAAATCTATCTCAGCTCTCTCTCTGTCAAACTCTTCTTGACTCATCTTCATGTCATTTACTTTGGCATCTTTCGTTCTGTTGTGGCTTCTTTCTGAACCTATGTTATGACTATCAGTAGTCATCTTCTTCTCCTCTTTTCATGAGCTCCTCACTACTCTGCAACAAGTCTCTGCAGCAGCAATTCCTCCTTGCTGCGATCTTACCTCACTAAGCTCTCCTCACTCAGTCTTTCGGTAAGCACGGTCCTCTATCTTGAACCTACTCTTGAGCAACACCTTTGCTCCTTCTAGGCTTCTACAATCTCTCACTCTCTCTTGAGAACACTTCAGTTGTCCTCTTTGTCCAATCTCTTGTTGGATTCTTCAGGTTCACTGCCACTTTAGGGTGCTTTCCTTGCCTTGCTTTTAAGAACACATCTGGTTCTCCTTTCACAGTTTCTCTTATTCTATATTGTTGTAGTCTTCACACTTTCTTATGTTGTCACCTATGCTTGGAATGGATTTCCTCTATCCCTTGCATCTGCAAGTCCTGCTACACATCCCCTCTGTGTGCCTTCCTTCTATCAGATTAGAAACTAATCCTTCCTCTTGCCTGCATAAATACTTTAACACATAGCTCTGTTTTTAGTTCCTTCACACGGAATTTCTCTGTTCTGTTTAACCCAACTAGTTTTGAATACAAATCTACTCTGATATCATTTATTTCAATCACAAATCTGCTTTGATACCAAAAATGGTGCAACCCTAAGGCTGCCACAACTAATTTTCCTTATTGAGACTCATTTTCCCCTTTAATTCCCCTTTAAAGCTTCATGCCCACCTATAGTTATATTGGAAGCGTTTTATATGCATTTGGCCTGAGACCCCAAATGGATAAAAAATGACCCAAACAATCACCCCGCTAAACACACCTGTTCCTTTAGAAACTATGCCTTTTCATATCGGGAGTGAAAACCCTTCGAAAAAGCTTAAAACCACACTTTTTTCCCTTTCGGGACCAAATTCTCTTCAAAATTTTGAAACAAATATTTTATGCCTTTTTACACAGTTATATGAGTTATCACCACAGAACTAGATATGGCCGATCAGACGGCTCAGATTAGATCGCAATATTGGCGATCAAGGTTCCAACGACCCATAACTATCAGTAATTGCCCTCGGTAGAGGTCTGATGCGATAAAATTAATCGCTATCAGCGATGACCATATGTCCCTTTTACGATGTGTTGCCTCCTCCCCAAACCTCTGACGCGATAACCCTTTGCGGATCTGATAGGCTATCTGATCATCCCTATACCGTTTCGGGTCTGGTTGGGTTGCGATATCAGAATTCGCTAACTTCCCAAGTCGTTTCTCTTGCTCCGATGCAATGTGATCTATATATCGGACACGATAAGGCCCAAAAGCAAGATTTATATTATTTCCAGTCTGCTTTATTAAATCTGCTAAGTGTTTTTGCGTAGTCTCTCTGTGTAAATGGGTTTTTTGCTTGTAGACCCAAACTACACCAGGTTTGCCTTAATCATGGGGATTTCTACTGTTAATTATGGAAACATAGAGCTAGCATCAATTTCATCCAATTACAAGGAAAAATAAACATTCAAGACCTCCATGGTTATACATGGTTATACATGGAATTACACACACAACATTGATTAATTCATGATAAACAAAATAATAGAGTCTCTCACCTTAGGCCTGATTACACAGTCGACGATCTTTGTTTCAAAAACATACGATCCACCCACTATCTCTACGCTCACAATTCGTTCCTCTTCTCTGTATATGCACACATAAATGCGTAATTACAAGTTTGAGCCTCTCTATGCCTCTCTAGCCTGATTATTCTAGTTAGCGGCCATTTTTTCCTACGCTGCTTGTAGGCTTACAAATGCTCTCGAATCCTCTCTCTGTCTCCCCCTGTTTCAGAAAAGAAAGGAAACACATATATGCTAAGCTAACCATCTCCTCCACAATTGAAGGATAAATTATACATTTAGTGTTGGAAATAATACTGAGAGGGGGGGGTGAATCAGTATTATCACATCAATAAAACTTTTTCATTTCCATATTCAGATTCATATATGCTACTTTCACGACTTCTTATGATTCAGTTAGATGAGTGCATCAGAACATTATCGACCATATTAAAAGTAAACAGGTGCAGTAAGATAGAACAGATCATCACACATAAGCCACACACATGAACACCATGATATAAGGTGGAAACCCAATGTGGGTGAAAACCACCTGCTGCAAGTCATCTCAATCTTCTTCTCAATAAGAAAATCCTTTTACAATATTTCTGTACTAGTGCAGACTTATACCAGTACGCAGGCTTCTACCTGCAGAGAGCTACAACCCCCATCATTCTTGTACTAGCTGATCCATTTACTAGTATGTAGGCTGCTACCTGCTACAATGCTCAAATATTTCAACTGTTACTAGAAGGGAGCTACCACCCCCTTAGCTCTTGTACAAGCTAAGATACTAGTAAGTAGGTGCTGGCCTACAATCTTCTCTCCTTCGGGTACCACGTTTCATTAATTTTTATACTGGATACACCTGAAGCACAACACATAATCTGAAAGGCCACGTTTCATCTCATTTTCATACTGGACCCATTAACATAATCAATCAATCTTCTCAATCATATACAAGGATAATATGTGAGATATCAACCAGATCTAGTACATCAGATCACATAATGATAAGTCATTAAGAACTTGATCCATACAACTAAAATCATGATGTTATCAGAACACAATATCAGTAACCAGACATCAATTATGCACCCAGAACCCTGCAGAATAGTCAAAGGTAGTTAAAGCATATTTCAAGCAGGGTCTGCAACTTCACCGTTGGACATCCGCGGGTATCTACATCTACGCCTTATGCTGCTCTGCCGGTATCTGCACCTGTGCCTTCTGCTGATCTGCGAGTATCCGCACCTGCGCCTTCTGCTGAGTTGCGTACCTCGACACCTGCTCCTTCTACTGCACTGCGTACCTCCGCACCTAAGCTGTGGATCGCCTGCGGACCTTTGATTAGGGCCAAATTACAGTCCTCCAATGTGCCACAGTCAGTCTGATCAATAGATCTAATCATGCGCCAATGAGATCGCGACTTATCAACAGTTTACAGAAATCTCCTTGATTTAGATCTAGCTATCACTCACCAACCGATCACAAGAATTTCAGATCTACATCACCTTAATATATTCAACCCAAAAGTACATCCTTCCAAATGATCTCCTTCCCTTTTCTATAGTCAAGCCTTTCACAATACCATGGTCCAAAACCATAATAACACAATACCATGAACCTAATACTTGGGATCAATATCTTTAGATGCAATACCACAGACCAAAACCATAGGATCAAACATGTCGGACAAGATACCATGGATCACCATAGGATTCCCACGTGCGTGCGCTTTTCTCTGCATGGAAGTGCGTGCACTGGGGTCCGAACCTTCTGTTCAGACAACCTGCTTACTTGACCGCAACTTTCTGAATGGCATACCTCTGGGTCCGCACCTTTTGAACTGTGTACCTACGATCCTCTTATTTTCTTCCATTCTGAGAGGCTGATCATCAATCTTTGTTGTTGGCCTGTTGCACTAAGATCTGTCACCTGTATGCACTATCATGTATTCTATCACATCTGATATTTCTTCTTTTAGATTCATCTGATTATATATAGGTGAGATGTTCTTCTATGAGTGGGTTGCCATCAAGTACAACACATACATCATAATGCCAACAATCTCCCCCTTTGGACTTGATGGCAACAACACCAACTCACTCAGCCCCTTTGACATCAAGGGCAAAGGGCGGACCAAGATATGTTTTTTCCTTGATATACCTTCCGCTATCCATACTCCCCCTGAGTACCTATTGAAATCTATGAATGAGCTCCCCCTTTGTATATGCCATGGTGCACCAATCTGTCCATGCTCCTTCTGAGTACATGTTGAAGTCTCTGCTCTGCTGAAGTGTGTTGTTCATGCTCTCCCTGACAATAAGCAAGGTCTGCAAAAAGATGTTCTACAAGAAGAACATGACTCTATACATCATACATGACCTTCCTATCACCAAAGACTCATACATACATCTATCTCCCATCATAATGGTGATATACCAAAAGTTTACATATGATAACATAAGAGAGTAACATCATTCATCCCATGCATAGTGGGGAAACCAAGATAGGCTGTTAGATGACCTTGATATGACTGAAATATTTCATCAAATGACTATAATAGATAGAGACACACTATTACACCATGAGTCTTGATATGACCTTTTTGAATGATATACATGACATTTATAACAGAGACCAAACACTTAAATAAGATCATGATAAACATCAGCAACGACACTGTATGATCTACTCCATAGCAACTGTCACCAGCAACTTGTGTTAGTGCATGAATAATCAAAGTATGTTTGTATCAACAGAATCATTCTATCATATGTGAGAAGCGCCATAGCCATCCAGATCTGCATGGATCAAGTATCATCAATCAGGAATATCTGCATCATTCAACATATGTACGAAACAACCTATCATCATATAGGTAAGAACTCATCATCATCATATCTCCAACAATGCAACTTTGAATAATCATCCATGTATCCAGCCAACAATCCTCATCCATATGTGTGCCAAGAACAATAGTAATCCGGCATCATAACTGTAATAGCATATGAGTGACTCATCATCAAGTGAATTCAAACTATGTACTTCTCCTTATCCTTAAGAAGATCACCATGTATGCACCATTAGAGAATCAACCACAAATCTGATCTAAATATCAACTATGTAACCCCAAGAATCATCTGAACAACTCATAATCATATTATAGCAAGATGAGTCATTTATCCATATAAGCATCATCACCAAGGACTATTAACCATAATGCCAACAATGCATTAAAAGCATATGCTCCCCCTAAACCTGTGCCATCTTGTTTACTGTCAGATCTGATCATGCATATCAACAAGAAGTATCAAGTCATCATCATTATCAAGTTAGAAACAAAACACTTCTAACCATCATTTCCACACATCGTCAGCAAATTGTAACCATAATCAAATAGTGCAAATAAACCAAATCATAACTAATCCTTTTCCTGAACAATCATATACGCGACTATGCCATAACCAACTCGCGTATATACGTGACTTCTCTTTAAGAACCTTGCATATGAGATTTAGAACATTGAAGTTTTACACTTCCAGTTCCCTTTGATTCTGTTATGTATGTATGTTGTGCCGAGCTACTTCTTTCTGACGATACTTCTTTCTTCTTCCACATCTTCAAGTGTGATGATGATGTTTTCTCCTTTTGATATGGTGCCCATACTTTTTTTTGCATTCCTTAGCTATATGTCCAAGCTTGTTACATGTGTAACATCTTACATGTCTCATATTTCTTCTATAGCAATCAACATCTCTGTGACTAAACATATTGCAAGCAAAGGAATATCCATTAAAGTACCTTGAATGAGATGATATTTCAGCATGATGGTCTTGAAACCTTCTTCTTCTACATCTGGTTGCAACATGCCCAAGATTATGACATACATAACATTCTACATTATTCATAGGAGGAGTAAAATATTTTCTTTGAGGAATTTCTTTCTTTGGTTGATGATGAGATTGACCTTTTATCTCCTTGTTGAGCATTTCACATTTTGCATTAGAGTTCTTTGTCTTACTTTGTGAACTAGATTCACCTTCAACAGATTCATGAAAACCAAGACTAGTTTTGATGGCAGGAGATCTTTGACTACTAAGAATATCATCCAAGATTTTAGTACTATCTTGAAAACGTAAGAGCTTATCCTTTTCTTCTAATTTATCTTTTAGAATATTTACCTCAACTTGATGTTGCTCTTCCTTTTCAAGATACTGCTTCTTCACATTCTCTTCAGCATTTCTTTCTTCTTCCAACTGACATCTTAGATTGAGAATCTCCTTTTCTTGTTCTTCATTCACATCCTGCAGCATTTGACGAAATCTGGAGGTACATTCCAGCTGTGCTTTTAAACTGATGACTTCGTTTTCCTGTTTTTCAATAGCTTGGAGTAGATATTTATTCTGCTTCTTTGATTCTTCAAGATATTCTTTTAGCGAGTGGATCGTGGCTTCAAGACTTTCATAGTAACTGGATCTATCTCTGAGTTTCTTGATGGTTGTGTCTCTTTCATTGACTTCATCTCTCAATGATGTTACTTCATCCTACAACTTCCTTACCTTGTTTCCTTCTTCTAGCTGGGCTTTTAGCAAATTTTGATATTTGACTTTGAATAACTCCCTTACCTTGTTTCCTTCTTCTAGTTGGGCTTTTAGTTTGGTAGCTTCTTCTTTGAAGTCACATTCCCTTTTGTTCAATAGATCTTGTTGATCTCTGATTATGTCTGAAAGCCTTTTAAGTTCTGCCTCTATTTGATATCTCTCTTGTTCACTCATAAGAGCAACTTTAGTTGTTTCGCTATCACTTTCATCTTTTCCAAAAGGAAAGATAGCTGGAACATCACAGGATATCAAATTCATACCTGATAGTTCATCTTCATTCTGAAATGATTCTGACTCTGAATCTGAAGAGCTTCTTATACCTAATCCCCAATCGATTCTCCCACTGTCACAGTTCTTCTAAGATGTCTTCTTCTGCTTATGTGCTTTCTTCTTAAGCTTCTTTCCCATTGTTCCAAGGATCTCCTTCAAGCGATCAAGCTTCTACAAAAGGACCTGCTCTGATACCAATTGTTGGAAATAATACTGAGAGGGGGGGTGAATCAGTATTATCACATCAATAAAACTTTTTCATTTCCATATTCAGATTCATATATGCTACTTTCACAACTTCTTATGATTCAGTTAGATGAGTGCATTAGAACATTATCGACCATATTAAAAGTAAACAGGTGCAGTAAGATAGAACAGATCATCACACATAAGCCACACACATGAACACCATGATATAAGGTGGAAACCCAATGTCGGTGAAAACCACTTGCTGCAAGTCATCTCAATCTTCTTCTCAATAAGAAAATCCTTTTACAATATTTCTGTACTGGTGCAGACTTATACCAGTACGTAGGCTTCTACCTGCGGAGAGCTACAACCCCCATCATTCTTGTACTAGCCGATCCATTTACTAGTACACAGGCTGCTACCTGCTACAATGCTCAAAGATTTCAACTATTACTAGAAGGGAGCTACCACCCCCTTAGCTCTTGTACTAGCTAAGATACTAGTACGTAGGTGTCGGCCTACAATATTCTCTCCTTCGGGTACCACGTTTCATTAATTTCATACTAGATACACCTGAAGCACAACACATAATCTGAAAGGCCACGTTTCATCCCATTTTCATACTGGACCCATTAACATAATCAATCAATATTCTCAATCATATACAAGGATAATATGTGAGATATCAACCAGATCTAGTACATCAGATCACATAATGATAAGTCATTAAGAACTTGATCCATACAACTAAAATCATGCTGTTATCAGAACTCAATATCAGTAACCAGACATCAATTATGCACCCAAAACCCTGCAGAATAGTCAAAGGTAGTTAAAGCATATTTCAAGCAGGGTCTGCAACTTCACCACTGGACATCCGCAGGTATCCGCATCTGCGCCTTCTGATGCTCTGCGGGTATCTGCATCTGTGCCTTCTGCTGATCTGCGGGTATCCGCACTTGCGCCTTCTGCTGAGTTGCGTACCTCCGCACCTGCTCCTTATACTGCACTGCGTATCTCCGCACCTGAGCTGTGGATCACCTGCAGGCCTCTGATTAGGGCCAAATTAACAGTCCTCCAATGTGCCACAGTCAGTCCGATCAATTGATTTGATCATGCACCAATGAGATCGCGACTTATCAACAGTTTACAGAAATCTCCTTGATTTAGATCTAGCTATCACTCACCAACTGATCACAAGAATTTCAGATCTACATCACCTTAAGATATTCAACCCAAAATTACATCCTTCCAAATGATCTCCTTCCCTTTTTTATAGTCAAGCCTTTCACAATACCATGGTCCAAAACCATAATAACACAATACCATGAACCCAATACTTGGGATCAATATCTTTAGATGCAATACCACGGACCAAAACCATAGGATCAAACATGTCGGACAAGATACCATGGATCACCATAGGATTCCCACATGCATGTGCTTTTCTCTGCATGGAACTGCATGCACTAGGGTCCGCACCATCTGTTCGGACAACCTGCGTACTTGACCGCAACTTTCTGAACGACATACCCGCGAGTCCGCACCTTTTGAACTGTGCACCTGCGATACTCTTATTTTCTTCCATTCTAAGAGGCTGATCATCAATCTTTGCTGCTGGCCTGTTGCACTAAGATCTGTCACCTGTATGCACTGTCATGTATTCTATCACTTCTGATATTTCTTCTTGTAGATTCATCTGATTATAGATAGGTGATATGTTCTTCTATGAGTGGATTTCCATCTAGTACAACACATACATCATAATGCCAACATTTAGAATTCAAATCCTATCCTAATCTAAACAAACTAGACTACTTGTCTTGATCTCCACGTAGGGAGGATCACTTTCCTTTTATTCCTAATTCAGTTCAGAATTAGGCAATAATTAACTACTTACATGTATTTGAAATTAATACAATTTAAACAACCAAGTCTTCTCCAAACTTGCACTAGCCACAACATGTGACCACTTCATCACATTGATCGCTAGATTTACATGCTCCTGCATCATATGTGGTCCTAATTATACCTCAGACTATTTGGTCTAGGAGCCCCATCTAGAATATGACTTGGTTGTTGTTTTCTTAAATGTTTTCCTTGGCTTATGTTGGCCTTATGGGCCCTGACTTAGGTTCAGCGTTAGCTAGCCAAGAAAATCCCTACACCACTGGGATTTTGACATCGGTCCACGGAGTGCGGACTGAAGTCTCACCTGAAGCAGTATGGGGGGATGCAGGAACCAAGTTTGCGCACCCTGAGATGGTTGTGATGTCGGTTTTCTACCTTAATCCCTACCTTCATGTAGATCGATAATCCCTTAAGGCTTATCGATGTATTTCATCTTCTGTCATTCAGGACCTCCGTGAAGTTATCTAATTGTCCTTCACGCAACCCTAAACAATGATCCAGGCACTTATGTGCCTCTGTGACTATTTTACTCTCTTGTCCCCTAATTATCTTAGTGGTTACCCAACTTTATCATGCAATTAAGATCAACCTCGAGAAAACATACATTATTACTTGCATTCAAATAACAGATAGAAATAGATACATTCGCGCATCAATTTAACATTTTAATGTAATCCCAAATGTTACCACATCATAATCAAATGCAATAATCAGAGACAAAAAACACAGTGATTCCAAAACACTTCTCTTTATTTATGATTCAAGTTCCCGGTACATACTTTATCCACCTTGTGCACACAGCTGCAAGGGGTCATGCACTCAACTACGGACTTCCACCCTACGCCTTTGTGCACTCAGCTACAGAGCCTCTTCCTCTCACTCTTAGCTCACCCAAACTTACCAATGAATCAAGATTTCTAACTTACTTACTGTTCTTGTATACCTAGATCTTCTAAGACTTCCCTTTTTATACAATCCCATGGTCTGTGGACCATGGGTAGATCTCCAAAACCGACATAACTTATCTAGACTAAGTGCGAAAAAGCCTTTTAACTTTAGACATATTCGCACTTCACGACCACAAAATGCAAAGACTTTACATTTCTTTACACAAAATTCAAGCCTTCTTCCCCAAAACTTGGGTGTTTAACCCCAAAATTGACCCCCAGAGGACCTGTTCCCAACATGCCCCCAACAGAAACATGGTGCCTCACCCTCGAGTCACTTGGCTGGCACAGAGATCTTGTCGCGAAGACCTCCCATCTTGACCTAAACATCTACTACCTCTGCAACACATTGTCTTGCTACCTGCTTTAGCTCTTCAACCAACTATTTTGCCATTGGCCCTGCGCTCGTAGTCTATAGCTTCTGCTGAGTCTCCTGCAGACTGGAAAACTTGCCTTCAATGGTAGTCATGATCTCATAAGCCTCATCTAGCCAAGGCTGCAAGCAATCCTTCAGCACAGCTTCCTTATGTTGCGTTGTTTCTACCTATTCCTTCAGTGCCTTGGCCTCCTACAGCTTCACGAGCTTTTGCGTGATGACAATAATTTGCACTATTGCCTTAACCTCGTCGTAGCGCTGCTGCAGTTCCCATGCTTTTGTCTCCAACCTTTATACATTGGGGTCCTTTTTTAGGCTGGTGAGGACCTATAGCAACTGCTCAAAAAGTGTCATGCAATCTGTCGCTGCACTTGCTACCGTATCTACCACGACAGTTGCGCACTGCTCCCCAACTTCTGGAGGAGTTGAAGGTTGGGCCTTCAACTACAACTTTGCGATATTTAGATTCAAGCTCTAGTTGAACCTTGGCTAACTTTTTGCATGCATCGCACACTCCCGCAACGAGTTTTCAAACTCGCACATCGACTGGCTCAACCTCAGGGATATCCAGCTCTGGGACAATCTGGCATGCTTCATCCATAGCCTTAATGAGGGACTGATTCTTATATGTGAGGTCAGACACAAGGTTGATGTCAGAGTCACGTTGTATAGCCATCTAAGCATTGTTGACCTTTTTCTCGCTGATCACCTACAAAGTGCGGTGATCACAGGCCCGAAGTTCATCGATCACACCATCCTGCAAAAGGTAAAGCACTTCACTAGGAAGCACTGCCAAATTAAGTCCCATGCCCTTGAAGGCACTGAAAGTGGGTCTATCAGTGTCAGTCACCGTCATCAATGCTCCGTATAGTAGCACTATGGCTTGGGGGTCCCTAACGCTCAGCATCTCCACGGATTCTTGGGTGCCAATGGCCACACTAGTGGGCGCCACGCTGGTCTTCATGTGTGAGGCATGGATCTACAGCTCACACAGACCCGTCTGAATAGTGCCCAGCGCCTACTGTTGTTGCTGCTCAAACTGCTGCAACAGTTCTATGGTGGCATCCTGCATTGTATCCCCTATATCATTCAGATCCCAGTCTATCAGGGTGATCGGATCCAAAGACGTCTTGCTCGCTTTGGAATTCTTTCATGACCCTATCTTTTCTGGACCCATGGTGTGCTTGATACGAAATAGAGTTGTTTCTAGGTCCACTCCTCCCTTCTCTATATGTTTGTCCACTTCTGCCTCTATCTCTGGTGAGGGTGATTTCTCTTTGTCAGAGCTGCACTCCTCTCCTCCTGCCTGTCCTCCCTATCCACTTGCCTCCTACGCAGCAGTGTGTTCTACCTTAGCCTTAGCATCAACCTCCTTTCTCTGTTTCATGGCCAACTGCTCCATCTTTAGCTTGGCTTCTTCCTTCTTCCATTGAATGGCGATCTTGCTAGATCCCGCAACTAAGTCCGAGGCAGTGTGCCATTCTTCTAGCCAGCTCTCAAGGACTACTTTAATCACGTCATCTGTTGCCAAGTAGGGAAATCGTGCCACTTCTGCTCGAGGTCCTTCCATACCTTTATTGATACATGGTGGAAATCAGCCTTGAATTCCACGTACTCCTACAATCTGTCAAAATTGGTAGGCAACAACTGCAGCTTGCAGTTGGTGGCCATGTGCACATTCATCTCCATCAGGGTCCAAAATATTTTTTTGTCCTTTACCCGCTAAGGATACTTGGTCGCCCACAGTGAAGCATATTTCACGGTCTCTGGTAGGTCCGGTGCGACTGAAGGGAATTTGTGAGAGAATATTTAGTTATCTAGAAAATACTAGTTTCATGCATGCATGCATGCATGCATTAACTGACTGAACTCCCAATTAGTTCCACAAACTGTTTGGAACTAATTTAACTAGACTTAACTCAGTTAACTGAGCTAGCTAATTACAACTCAAATGCAACTCATCCTTATCTCCTTAATTAAAGGATAACTTCCTCAATCAAAGGGATAATTGTTGCATGTCTTCACAAAGACTTCATGTTTGGATTTCTCCAACAAATTAACTCAAGATGGATTAATTAATTATTTTTCAAACGACTGGTGAGACTAAATTCAAATTTTAATTCTCAATTTTAATTCAAGGACAAATTAAAATTAGAATATATCCTGAAATGCTATCTATAGCAATGTTATTTTTAGCATTTCTTGTTGCTATTTTCAACACTCCCTCTCAACAAGAAAGGGATTATCTGTCACCCCAATCCTGTCTCTATGGAACTCGAATTTACACTTTGACAATGCCTTAGTCAAAATGTCAACATCTTGCTCCTCGGGTTGAAGTATACTGCAGCAACATGATCCTCCCCACCACACAGTCTCTGAGATGATGATACCATATGTCGATATGCTTGGACCTGTCATGAAATATTGGATTCTTAGAGTTTGATACAACTCTGATTATCACAATAGATCACAGTTGGATCCATCCTCTGATCAAACAAACCAACTAGAATTTTCTGCATCCAAATGGCCTCACATGTTGCCTGACTTGCAGCCATGTATTCAGACTCTACTGAGTTGAGTGCAACTAACCTCTGTTTCCTGTTGTACCAAGAAACTACAGCTGAACCAATGTTGAAAATTCCTCCTAATGTGCTCTTCCGATCTGATGGACTCCCTGCCCAATCTGCATCTGTGAAGCCCTATATCTTCACTCCCTCTGACTGTATGTACCATAATCCATACTGAGATGTGCCTCTGAGGTATCTCAAAACATGCTTAGCTTCCTTCCAAAATAGCTTGGTAGGCTGAACCATAGCTTGACTCACCTAGTTCACCGCATAGCAAAAATCCGGTCATGTGTTCACTAAGTACATCAGTGAACCCACAAGTTGCCAATACACAGTAGCTTCTACTACTTCTCCTAAAGTAGCATCCTCCTTCCTCCAGATACCTGCTAGAGTCTGTATGGGCTTGAAATTCTTCATGTGGAATCTGTTGAGTATCTCATTGTCATACTTGCCTTGAGACACAAACACTTCCCCATCCTTCTGCCACACTTCCATGCCTAGAAAGTAGTGTATGAGACCCATGTCTTTCATCTCGAACTCTCTTGCAAGGTCCTCCTTGCAAGACATGATTAACTGATCATCACCTGTCAATATCAGATCATCAACATAAAGAACAATGATCAACTGTTTACCTTCCACCATGATGTGGTACAAGTTCGCATCCGCTTCACTCTTTGTGAAGCCCAACCTAGTGAAGTGGTTGTCGATCCTGGTGTACCAAGCACGAGGTGCTTGCTTCAACCCGTACAGAGCTCTCTTGAGTCGGCACACATGTGACTCATGATCGAAGGTCTCAAAACCTTCAGGTACTCTAAGTACACCTCTTCCTCAATCTTAACATTGAGGAATGCAGTCTTCACATCCATCTGATGGATCTTCCAATCCATCTGTGTTGATAGTTCCAACATCGATCCGATAGATGAGCCCCTTGCTACAGGAGCAAAAGTATTATCATAGTCGATCCCCTCGACCTGTGAGAAACCACGGGAAACAAATCTTGCCTTATGTTTCTCCACACTACCATCAACAACATGCTTTACCTTGTAAATCCAACATGAACTCACAACTGACTTGTTCTCTAGTCTTGGAACCACATCCCAAACATTGTTCTGAACCATGGAGTCATACTCCTCACCATAGCATCAACCCAAATCGGCTGCTGCACTGCTTCCTGAAAAGGAAGATGGCTCGGTCTCAACACATTCCCCAACAAGGGCCATGAATCCAGTGTACCTATTAGGTGACCTCCTCTGTCTATGATGAGAATTTGGTTCTCCCACATTCTCTCTCACATCTGAAAACAATCCATTAGCTTCTCTCATGTGCTTCTGCCCATCTCTGGAAGACTATGCTTGAGTGGATGTCTCCACTCTTGGAACCTCTGCATGCGGCTGCTCTGCATCATTCTGAGGCTCCTCCTCCTTAGGAATCAAAGGTTCCTCCACAGCCTATAGTTGGAGCTCCCTCTCAAGGGAAACTTGCATGGCCTTCTACTCATTAAACTTAAGATCTCTATGAACCATTGTCTTTCAACTAGTATGTAAATACACCCAATAGTTGTGGGGTGTATCAGTGTACCCCACAAGTATCCCCAACTCTATTTTCGGCTCCAGTTTCTTCCGGGCATCCTTGGTCACATGGCAATAAACTGAAGAGACAAAGATCCTGAAGTGACCCACATCTAGTCTCTTCCCGAAGAAAGCTTCCTCTGGTGTCTTCATCCCAAGAATGTGATGCAGGCTTCTATTCTGCAAATAGACCATTGAGTTGCTTGCCTCAGCCCACAAATGAAGTGGTAGGCTTTGGTCATGCAGCATCGCCTGAGCTACACCCACAATCATTCGGTTCTTCCTCTCGGCCACCCCATTCTGCTGTGGGTTATGAAGTGTCGTCAACTCCCATTTAGTTCCTTCTGATGCATAGAAGTCCTTAAACTCTTTAGAGACATACTCTCCACCATTATCACTTCTCAAGGCCCTGATCTTCTTCCCTGATTCTTTCTCAACCAAAGATTTGAACTCACAAAACTTTGAGAAGGTTTGATCCTTCTTCTGCATGAAATAAATCCAGCATTTACGAGAAAAATCATCAATGAAAATCACATAATACCTTTTTTTAGCGATGGAGGTTGTCGAGAATAGTCCACACACATCTGTATGAACTCGCTCCAAGATTGCTTCAGCTCGACTGTCTCAATCACGAAAGCAAGATTTTGCATACTTACCCAAGGTACAACCTTTGCATGTGTCCACTTGCTCAAGTTTACGTTTGGGAAGTTCGGTAGAAATCTGTTGCATTCTCTTCAAGGCCCCATGATGCAAGTGGCCCAACCATCTATGCCATAACTCACCAATGTCTTAGCTTTGCACCAATTCTTCTTTCGAACTTAATGCAGCACAGTCATCTACCTCCAGCTTGTAGACATTCTTCACTCAAATCCTAGTCCTCTTGGCCTGACTCATGGCTATGTGTCTCAGGAACGCCTTTCCTTTACTAAAGACTACATCATAGCCTTTTTCTTCCAATATCATGATTGATACCAATTTTTTCTTCAGTCCAGGCACATAATTTACATCAGTTAGGGTGCGAGGAGCTCCATGCTCCCTCTAAAAAATAACCATACCTTCACCTAAAACATGGTACTTTCCATCATCGCCCACCTCCATGCATATCTTGATGTCTTTCTACTCCAAGGTACTGAATAAACACTTATCGCCGGTCATGTGGAATGAGGCTCCATTGTCCAAGTACCAAACACAACCCACCATCGATGAAACCATGCATGCGATGAGGGTAAAATCCAATTCGAACTGAGAGGCTAGTGCCTCACCTTCTAATGCTTTCGAGGATACCTTCTTGGATTTATTCAATGGGTAATTAGTTTCATAATGGCCCACCTCATGACAATTAAAGCATCTCGCTTTAGATTTTTCAATCTTCTTCCCACCATGGGAAGAACTCGATTTGGAAAGGGAAGCCTTCCCTTTCCCTTTCCTCGCCTTACTTGCTAAGGATATTTTTTCTTCATCATCATGCTTAGATGAAGAACCATCTTTGGTGCTCCTCTTGATCTCCTCCTGCATCAGATCTGACCATAGTCATTCCCAATCCGACAGTTTCTCTCTTCCATTCACTGAGTCTTGGTAGCTATGCCAACTCTTAAAGACTGAGGAGAGCAAGACTCACCATATCATCATCATTTGTCGTTATTCCTACACTTCCAAGCTCATCTCTACAGGTGGTCAGCTTGTTTAGATATGTAGAAATCGTGTCGCCCTTTTCACACTTGATTTTCTGAAGCTTGTCCTTGAGCACCAACTTCCTCTGGAAACTATTGTTTTGATATAGGTCCTTCAATCTCTTCCACATTGAAAATGGAGTCTCCTTCCCATGGAGACTCGAGATAATATGGTCTCGAACTCCATCCAGAAGAAACCTCCTCGCTCTTGCCACACACTTCTTACATTCCGACAATTCTTAGGCATTAGCTGTTGCTAGCTTGGGGACTTCTTGATCAATGAAATCCTTCAAACCATTGTCTTCTAATACCACTTCCATGCGATCCTTCCATGCTATGTAATTTGAGCTACCATCCAGGGCATACTCGAGTCTCAAGCCATTGAACGCCATTGGTGAACTTTGAGATGTGATAAGAAATCGATTTTGTACCTGCAATCAAGAACTTCAAACTTCAAACTTTTTTTTCCCTTCTCAATATGTTGTTCACAACTCTGATCACCTTTGCTCTGATACCATGTAGAAATTCTCACTGTACATTAAACTGATTATGCAATGTAATAAAGTAAAATACTTATTCTACTTCTACAATCAAACTTGCAGAAGCTTAATCGATTTTTAGCAAGATCAAATAGAACACATATAACAGAGAAGAAGAATCAATCACACATGAAACACAGAAGAATACTCTGGGGAAAGCCTCAGCTAAAAACTCCCCTATCTATATCATCATAAAAGTGGAAATATCTCAGGATTACACAATGCTTTAGCTCTCACAGCTATCCAGCTCTCAGTACAATCCCTCACTACTGCTTATAGACAAAGTAGACAACACATATGCCTTTTCCTCTATCCTCCAAGCCTCCTATTTCCTTGTGTAGTTTTTCCTAGTGCTCCAGCTATTACTTAGTGTGATTATGATCACACGCACTGCTCTTGCATCTGTAGAAACTGCGTAATCCTCAAGGAATGAATTCCTTCTGCATGCAAGATATTTCCTCATGGGAATATTCTTACAGCTGATAATACATTGTCCCTACCTTTAATCTCAACTAGGTCTTTGTCTGAACTGACATGCATGAGTGATTTATGAGAGAATATTCAGTTATTTGGAGAACACTAGTTGCATGCATGTATGCATTAACTGACTGAACTCACAATTAGTTCCACAAATTGTTTGGAACTAATTTAACTGGACTTAACTCAGTTAACTGAGCTAACTAATTACAACTCAAATATAACTCATCCTTATCTCCTTAATTAATGGATAACTTCCTCAATCAAAGGGATAAATTGTTGCATGTCTTCACAAAGACTTCATGTTTGAATTTCTCCAACTAATTAACTCAAGATGAATTAATTAATTATTTTTCAAACAACTAGTGAGACTAAATTCAAATTTTAATTCAAGGACAAATTAAAATTGGAAAATATCCTAAAATGCTATCTATAGCAATGCCATTTTTAGCATTTCTATTTTTATCATTTCTTGTTTCTATTTTCAATACATAGATCACTTGATGACACAACATGGAACACTCATAACACATGAACAACATCCTTTCCTCAATGCGAAAAATTTTCGTTGACCTACAACAAGTGTGACACCAAAGATACACTTTGCAACAATCGTGATGACATTTGTGTGATAGTGTGCGATACATGTTTACATGGTAAGATCAACTCATTTACACAAATAATACCCCTTGAAACCACCAAAACCAAATTATGTGCCTTGTGTGACACTCTGCATGCTAAAATATGACACTTTGATTTTCTTGTAAATGGGACAAAGACACTTAGATAAAACACATGGAGTAACTCTTAATGCTTGCGATGATAGTGTTAGGATATTCCGACACATAGGAATAGTTAAGTTCAACTTGGTCTAGTATAGAGTTAGGTAAAGTGTGTTTCTTTACCGTTGTACATTTTGTAACTTACAATCCGACGGTCACGATATGTAGTGATCCGACGGTTCATTCTCTCCTCGGTATTACCGACACTTGATCCGTGGCTTGACACCCGATTGGTCCATGAATTCTATTTAAAGCGCATGGAGGGTCATTTGTAGGTTAACCGTGCATGAGAGAAGCTTATGTAAATTTTCATTCTTTTATTAATAAATTGCCTGTAGTAGCCCCGTTGGCGCAGGCCGTGGACTGTTTCCCTCTCTGAGGGTTTTAACCACGTCAAAATACTGGTGTATTGATCTGTGATCTGTTTGTGAGCGGTGTCCTTCTGGTGTTCTGTGTGAGGAACTTACCCTGTAAATTCCTACATATATTTTTAAATAGGAGTATTTTGTTTTCAAAGCATAGGTCAAACAATGTAAAATAGGCCTCGAAGGTAGAACAACTATTTTAGTTTGTTATGGAAATTTTCTATAGGAGTATAGTACAATATATCGAGGTAGAAATGATGATCATAAGCAGAATCTGGAAAATTAGTGACTTAACGATCATCATCAACCTCAGAAGAATATTTTGTAAAACGGCCCTATAGGTATCTCCTCTATATCAATGGTTTCCAAAAAAGTGTAAATGCATGCTGGAAGAAAAGAAACTAACCCGCAGTTTTTGCAGAGACAAAAAATGGGAGGGGATAAACAAAACGAATATCAATATTGAGAAATTCCAATCTACGAGGAAAATCAATCTCAAAGCAGAGAATATTATAATTTTGCACTTTGCAAGAGTACATAATAAGAGGTAATCAAGGCCTAAGAATCACTATTATCAACGCCTAATCCATATAACATCTTGTAGCTTCCAAAAAATACATGAAGTAAGTAGGCTATCAGAGCCAACTTGATGACTTGGCCCAATCCTCTATACATCCATTATTTCAGCTAGCTTGTTCAAATACTTGATATCGTACACTTTAAGGAAATATACCCTCAACAGATTGAAGAAATCTGATTCCTCAGGGGGCGGGTTCTGACATCTCAATGATTTCAACAAGTACCCAAAGTCATATCCACTCTGGAAGGTAATTCAATGCACATTTTCATTCAACACAACGCTCGGCAACATGAGAAGCTTTCCAAAACAATGTGAATCATTACCCTTCTCCTCATTCTTCTCAATATCAATCCCACTATGTCTCAAAAACTCAATGGAATCATGTGCATAGACATCACCATTGATGTTGAATTCCATGAAATTGAATTTCCAAACACAATGCTCATTTGTCCCACATGTGGGAAAATTTCTATCTTCATCCTAGCATGTGAGACCCAATTGAATCAATTTCAAGAGATTCACATTGGCTCTGAGTGTTTGGTAATGGAAGTCTCATTGTTTCTAAAAATCCCCACAAGTCTGACTACAACACTAGGGAACTCCATGTCCATGGCTATATAAGGGAAATCATCAACTATTTCATGAACTAAATCAAATTTATATTGAAGGTTATCTGCCCATACCTCACATATGCAAAGAAAGCCCTATCAAGTTGTTGACATGTAGGCAAAAAACCTAGTCTTCTCAGATTCCCTACCATAGAGAACAAATTGTTATGAATGTAAATAGTGGGACTCACCCGTACAACCTCTAAAATTAAGAAAATAAATTGCTGCATGTTAAGTAAAGGAAGACACAGTGGTCTTCAGAAAGGGTTGGCACTTTCTCCTAGATAAAGGAATGAAGAAAATTTGTCACAACTTTCAATAATAAATCCACTATGGAATTTTGCTAGTGTATATCAAATGGCATTGAAGAAATTAGTATTAAAATTGAATATTTCGGGCATGGGAAACATTCTGGACATTCGAGAAATGATTTGACTTTATTTGCTAAAAATATATTTTTGTGTCCATAAAAAAATGACAACTTTATATAGAGGTGGTGTCCATCTTCTCTCTTGAGACACACAACAATTTATTAGAGATCCACAACAATCCATTCTCCTTTTTAGTGATAAAGAGTTGATTGTCGGAGTCAAACCTGACTCCGGAGTTTACTAACAAACCCTAGAAAATTTGCCAGAGTGGACTAGAGGAGCATAAATAATGTAGTGGGAGAAACTTTTGAGAGCTGAAGAAAGTAGAAAGAGTAATAAGCCTAGCACATAGACATGGTTATGATTTTCCAACTGTGAAACAACCTACAAAAAGTTCAAACAGACCACACAATTGACAATGCATATGCCTAAAACCACATAACTATTCCAAGTTGAGGTCTCTTCTAGCAGAGAGGGAATAAACCCCCTATGAGCACCCACATAAACATAGATGGAAATTACATAACACTATGCTCTTCAGAACTAGAAAGAGGCCATAGGAGAGCTTACTAGGGTTCCATGAAATCATTAAAATCAATTGCACTAGGTATACCACAAGAATAAAGCAAGCTTCATAGTGGCATAAAGCGTGAGAACCAACATCTCCATTGATGAACTCTGGTTCAAGGAACCACTCATATTTGAGTAGTTCTACCTATAATTTTCAAGTAGATTGAGTTATCCTCTCATTTTCAACATTTTACGACTCGCATTATGATTTCCTTATTCACAACTGACATTAAATAGAACACAAAAGTTATGTACATAAATATCATTGTTGTTATCCAGGAAAGTTAGCGGGAATAATGCTTACTTGACAACATGTTCAACAAATAGTATGAAATGTATGAAATGCACAAGACAATTACAAGTAGCACAGAGGATGAAAACAATAACAATTACATATTTTAACAGCTCAGAAGCAAGGGCTACAAATTTATTTCAATGGCATTATATTCAAAAAATCGAAATGCAGACTACCCCCTTGAGTATATCCTTGCAATAGGTTGTAAATTTGAAAAAAAAAGGAAACATAGAATCATTATGCCGATGAGGGTCGATCCAATGTTGTTTTCGAGCAAAAAAATGAAATTCATGGAACCCAATGTTCACTTGATCGTGCATCATGAAGTGAATGCACAGAGAAAAATTAAATAGATAGATACCCATGGAGGAAGTAAATGAAACATGAGGGAATAAAGGGTAATGATATCTTCTTAAATGACAAATGACGTTCTCAGACAACAAGACATATGTCAACCTAATAGAAAAAGGTAGACAAAGGTTGGCCTGACTATTTTCAAGAAGAAAAGTTATTCGCCTAAAAATAAAATTAATATTGAATTCTTATAATAAGATTGAAAATAATAAATAATAATAATAAAAGGTTTGTGTAAATTATTATATTTAATTAAAAATTAATTAAATTTCAATATTATATATTAGTATATATGGTTTTTTTATTTCTTATTTTAGGATATATCAAGTGTTAAGAGAAAAATCTCAGAATGTAAATTTCTTTTTGAGTGCAAACCTTAGGAAAGATTTGCAAAAGAGATTTCTCAAGATGCAATTCTTTTAGTGAAAACTTTGAGGAAAGATTTGCCCTAATTTCTCTAAACTCTTCGTAGATTTAGAGTTATGATCCATGTTAACCTACTTTTTACAATGGAGGTTAACATAGATATAACTTCATACGGAATTACATATATCTTAAGCAACAAACAAACATAAATGTTTCACCCATAAAATAAAATAAGAATAATAATATAATAAAATCAAATAAAACAAATAGTAGTTAATATGGTTGTGGAACAACACATTAGTAAAATGTTTTTAACTATAAGGAATTTTTAGTTTTCACTTGTTTTTTACTATAATGAATTTTTAATTTTTAACTATAAGGATTTTTCTAACTCTCAATAGATCTAAAATCATAATCCATGTTAACCTCCTTGTTATAATTGAGGTTAACATGGATATAACTCCATAAAAAATTACACATATCTTAACCGGCAAAGTAGTAAAATATTTTAACCATTAATAATAATAATAATAATAGTAGTAGTAGTAGTTAGATGGCTTTTTTTTGTTATTAATATTTTATAATTTGTTAACATATGTATTATTTTATTATTTCTAAATGTAACTCCATATCCCCTTGTAATGAGTTAGTAAAATCTTCTGAGTGCAAAAAGGTTTTAGATGATTGGTATATTGAGGGGAATAAATAGGGGGAAAGTGGACAATCTTTAAAGGGAAGGTTCAAATTAATTATGGCATAGCTACATGGTCAACATAACTTTTTAAACCCATGTTTAAATGTGTTTAAAAGGTAAATTCATATTTTCAAAGTAATTTTTTTTCAATTACTTTATTTGTCGATATAAAGTTTAGTGGAAATCGAATACCAGCCTAGTTCCATCTTAACTCTGGATCTACCAAGGGATGTGAGAGATCAAATCTCTTCAAGTGAAATATTTATAAATATTATATTATTTTATTAATTTTAGTTTTTTGTGTTTTAAATTTTTATATTTTATTCAATTTTTAATTGTATTTTAATTTTACTTCTATTGTTATGTAATTTAACTCAGTAAAAATGTTTACATAATATCACATCAGATAACATAACATAATCTTATACCAGCCTAGATCCATCTTAACTTTGGATCTATCAAGCACCGAGAGGGATCAAATATCTAGAGGTGCAAACCTCTTTTTTGAGTGAAAAACTTGAGGAAATGTTTGCACCTCGAGAGATTTTCCGTCTCGGTGCTTATGGATTTGGATTTAAGATGGATTTAGGTTGGTTTATCATGTGTGTCTAAGGAAAATCTAGCGAACATATGATTAATTCCATCAATCATATGTAAATACATCTAATATTAATACAATCATTTTAAATATGCTAAATATGTCTTAGATGTCATTTTAATTTTAAATTTTCTTAGTTACCTTAGTTTGTTGAGATAATAAATATTGTTAATAACTTTAATGATGAAAAATAATGAAATAAAAAATTTGAATGTAAAGTGACAATGTAATAGTGTTTAATGATAGAAAATGTGAATAATAAGAATGTATTCAATTACAAATAGTCTTCATTGTGATCAATCTCAGACTATTTTCTTGTACTATCCTTATTGTCACCCTTGTTAGTTTGGTCATATTTTCATATTGATTATATGAAAAGGACAGTTGAAATTGTAAACCATTTAAACCTTTAGTCCGAGATGTTGTAGAAAACAACATACCTTGTCTCTCTTGCTCTCAAATATTAATAAGTTGAATTACTATAACACAAAAATCAATATACATTGTCATTAATTTTTTGTGGTTACACTAAAATCAATGCACATTGTTAATCAAATCACTTTAAAATTAATGTACCATCATACATCCAATTACATCAAATCATAAATCAACATATACACTAAAATCAATGCATCTAATGCAAGCAATCAAATAAGATTAGAAAACAACATCTACACTAAAATCAATGCATCTAATGCAAGTAAAAAAATAGGATTAGAAATCAACATCTACACTCAAATCTATGCATCCAGTGCAGGTAAGAAAATATGATTAGAAACCAAAATCTACACTGAGATCAATGCATCTAGTGCAAACAATCAAATAGGATTAGAAATCACTATCTATACTGAAATCAATGCACTTAGAGCAAGCAATCAAATAATATTAGAAATCATATAAATTGAAATCAATACATCTAGTGCAAACAATCAAATGTAATTAGAAATCAACATCTACATTGAAATTAATGCATCTAGTGCAAGCATTCAAATAGGATTAGAAATCACCATCTACACTGAAATAAATGCTTTTATTGAAATCAATCAAATAGGATTAGAAATCATCTACATTGAAATCAATGCATCTAGTGCAAGTAATCAAATGTCATTAGAAATTAGCATCTACATTGAAACCAATGCATATAGTGCAAGCAATCAAATATGATTAAAAATCACCATCTACATTGAAATCATTGAATCTAGTGCAAGAAATATTCTTCCCTATATCCCCCATCCATATATATCTATATCCCCCTCAATCTCTCCTTCTTTGTCTCTCTATATCACCCCCCCCAAACTCACATGCTCTCTCACTCCATATATATCAATCTCTATGTCCCTCCCTCCATGTCTCCATCTCTCTATTCTTCCCTCTCTTCACCTTCCATCTATATGTCTATCTCCCTCTGTCTCTCTATATCACCCCCAAAACATACACTCTATTTCTCCAATCTATCTATTTATCACTCTCGCCTCCTCTCTCTCTCTCTTCCCCTTCTCTCTCTCTCTCTCGCTCTCTCTCTCTTCCCCACTTCTATCTCTCTTCCCTCCTACTACCATCGCTCCCTCTCTCTCTCCATCTTCCTTATCACTCCCTCTCTCTCCACCTTTCTCTCCATATTTATTTATTCTTACCTCCCTCTCTCTCCCCCTCCATCTCTATCGCTCTTTCCCTACCTCTCTCCAATCTCTCACATCCTCCCTCTCTTTCGTCCTCTCTCTCTCTCTCTCTCTCTCTCTCTCTCTTCACCCTTCAAATCTATTACTATATGTGTCTCTCTATCCTTCTGTCCCCCCTTCTCTCCATCTCTCCTTCTTTGTCTCATTACCTCACCCCCAAACATACACACTCTCTCTCCATCTCTCCCTTGTCTCTCCCTCTCTACTTCTCACTCTCCGTGTCTTTCTTCTTCCCTCCCTCTCTCCCCCTTGAACTCCATCTCTATATCCCTCCCTTTCCTCGTCTCTCTTAATTCCTCTCTCTCGTCCTTCCTCTCTCCCTTTCTCTTCTACCTCCCTCTCTCTTCCCCCATCACTCTCTCTCTCTCTCCCTCCCTAATTGTGTAACTTATATCCCTCCCTTTCTCCTTCTCTCTCCTTCTTTGTCTCTTTATCTCACCCCTAAACATACACACTCTTTCTCAATCTCTCCCTTGTCACTCCCTCTCTCTCTTCACTTCTCACTCTCTAAGTATGTATTCTCCCCTCCCTCTCTCCTCCCTCCACTCCATCTCCTATCCTCCCTCTCCCCCCCTCCATCCATCTCTCTATCCCTCCCTCCTCTCCTCCTCTCTCTCAAGTCCTCTCTCCAGTCCTTCCTCTCTCTCCCTTTCGCTCCTACCTCCCTCTCTCTTCCCCCATCTCTCTCTCTCTCTCTCTCTCTCTCTCTCTCTATGCCCTCCAATCCTCTCACTATATCCCTAGCTCTCTCCTTCTCACTCCCTCTTTCCTTCTCTCTCACTCACCTCCATCATTATGTCTCCCTCTCCCTCTCTTACCCTTATCTATCTCTCTCACTCCTATCCCTCTCTCTCTCTCCATTCATCTTCTCCCCTTTCCTTCAATTTAATATTAATATTATAATATAATATAATATGAATGTTACATTTAATAATATTAATAAAATAATCTTTTAATATTAATATAAGGGTTAATAATGTCTTTTTACATGGTATTTATAATAATTTGGTTCATGGTATTTAGCCCATGGTATTAATAATAATTTGTAGTATGGTATATGGCCCATAAGCTTCATCTAAATAAAACAAATTTTTTATTTTTTTTGATTTACCATACCTCATTTTTTAATGTTCATAAACCTCTTCATATTTTAATTTATAATTTCAACATGTCTTGAACTTCTGGGCAAACATGTCTTCCATATTGAGCTTTTTTTTTAGTGTTCATAAACCTCTTCATATTTTAATTTATAATTTCAACATGTCTTGAACTTCGGGGCAAACATGTCTTCCATATTGGGCTTTCGTGTAATTACCAATATTCATTTTTTTTGTTATTAGTAATTTATAATTTATTACGATAAAATTATTTTATTATTTTTAAATATAATTTCAAGTGAGAACATATCCCTTATACTAATTTGTAAAATTCTTTTGGCACAAAAACGTTTTAAATGTTTGGTATATTTACGTGAACAAAAGGGGTAAGTGGATGATCTTTGGAAAGAAAGTTCAAATTAATTATGGCATACCTGTATGGTCAACATATTTATGTTGACCATACAGGTATGCCATAATTAATTTGACCTTTCTTTCCATAATTAATTTGAAATTTCTTTCCAAACATCATCCACTTACCCTCTATTTGTTCCCTTCAATATACCAAACATTTAAAACCTCTTTGTTTTGAGGCACTTTCCTACCCCAATATGAGGGAGAAATTATTTTATGGAATATTTTTCATTTGTCAAGGTTGAAGTTCCAACTAAATGACAATTAATTTTAAGGATCCATTCAAGAGTCATCCACTCTTCCTCCCTATTCATTTCCTCTAGGTGTACTATTTTTAAATATAATTTCAAGTAAGAACATATCCCTTATACTAATTTGTAAAGTTCTTCTAGCACAAAGACGTTTTAAATGTTTGGTATATTTATTGAACATATCCCTTATATTTAAAAATAGTATTAGTATTATTTTTAAATATAATTTCAAGTGAGAACATAATTAATTTGAACTTTCTTTTCAAAGATCATCCATTTACCTTCTATTTGTTCCCTTCAATATACCAAACATTTAAAACCTCTTTGTCTAGAGGCACTTTCCTACCCCAATATGAGGGAGACATTATTTTATGGAATATTTTTCATTTTTCAAGGTCGACGTTCCAACTAAATGACAATTAATTTTAAGGATCCATTCAAGAGTCATCCACTCTTCCTCCCTATTCATTTCCTCTGGGTGTACTTCACTTCACTTCCCTCCTGATCCAATCCTCTAAAGGACAAGGGGCTCTATATTTTTGGTATACCACATTGGTCCAACTATTTTGGTTTTTTAGTAGTTTCCAACCACATTTAGCTCCCAAGGATGTTGAGAACATGACGATATCTTTCAATCCCCATTCTCATTAGGTCTTTGGACTTATTATTTTATCCCACCTAACCCAAGGAAGAACAACCTGGTTTCCTTGACTAGCCCAAAGAAAACTTGAAGTATATGAGCCTAGCTTTCTCTAATATGCACTTCAATGATTAAGCAAGAGACATCTAGTATACTAGTATAGCCTCACGCATAGATTTTACCAGCAACAATGTTGTTGCCTTTGACAACCACTTGTGGTTCCATATATTCATTTTTTTTCTAGCTGAGTTAATAACCATAGCTAGTCTTCTTTCTAATATTGGTTTGTTTTGAGTTGAAAACCAAGATATTTTAGTCCCTCATCCATATGTCCCAACCCAAATGCAAACATCTCCCTCAGCCAACAAATCTCATTTTCTTCCAAATTTTGAACTAAAATAGAGGACTTATGTTCATTTACCAACATTTCTGTCATTGTTCCAAACAAATTGAGGATTTGGTTCGACTTTCAACGTCCCTTCTCTACCCATTACAGAAAATCATAACGTTATCCACAAATAGAAGATGGAATATTTCTTGCCTATGAGTGATGGAAATGGTAGAGTATTATCCTCTTCTTGTGGCATCACGGAAGTGTGTTGAGGCCCTCAACCACTAAGAGGAAGAGTAATGGTGCCAAAGGACAACCTTTTCCGAGACCTCACTGAGCGTGGAAGAAACCTGAGGCTAAACAATTAATTAATACTGCAAAGGAGACGATTTGTAAGCATCCCATGATCCAAAATATTGTCTCTAGATTGAAAACCACTTGAGTAAGTAGCAATCGGATATAGTTCCAACTAGTTATACAATATTCTTTTAGATAGATTGATCTTAATAATGAACCCCTTCAATTTATGAACTTTTATACTATGTATTCCTTCCTGGGCCATCCCAATGGCCTCGTGTATCTGGTGACCATCCAGGAAACCGCATTGTTCACTTAAAATCTCTTAGGATGGAATGGGTTTGATCCTGAGGGAGATTTTCATTTATCATCCTTGCCTTTATCCTCCTTCCTTTAATCCTCTCGCCAAGCATTCTCTCACTCATATATTGCACCCGAGACATTTTAACCCCCTTGCCTAAGACCAAGTTCAGTTGAAACTTATTGCAATTTTCTTGCAAAATTTTTTCTAGGTGGATTTGTATCTTGAGTATTTGTATCTATTGGAATGTCTCCTGTATGCAAATCATAGCTCCCCAATCCCCTTCCGACCTCTTTAGAAATTGGTTTCTCCACCACCAATATTTCCACACTAGGGCCCTGCCTTAGACCAATGACACCCCCTTGCTGTGTAGATGGTTCGAAAATTGGCAAGATTTCAGCCATCGCAGCCTCAATACTTTATTCTTGTGAAATCCCTCTGTTGTCTAAACCCCCCAACGCATCTGTAGAGAAAACTTCAAAAGAGAAATAAAAATGACCACTTGAAACTAGAGTGTTAACTACGTTGAGTTCTACATGAGTGGTCGCATGAATCAATTCAACCACTGTGACTGGAAAATTCCCCTTCCTTCTATGGACACTTGGATCCTACCCAACTCCTACAACAGAACAAAGATATTAATATGTGTCAAAAAATGAGTCTTGACAAAAACTCACCAAAATGGATGGGAAAGTCGCCATAAAACAATTGAAAGGGGCTGGGTCCCGACCCTTGACCAGAAAAAACCCATATTTGCTAGGTGTGTCTAGATGTGTTATTGTTGTCATAAAAATAGGTTATGTGATCCATATAGACTCATCCACCTCAACCTCTGACTTGTAATCAACCTCAATGTTCTCGTTACCATCAATGTTGGCAGAAAAATTTCTTGTAACTGTGATCCAAAACTACCCACCTCTGAAACTGCCACTAACTACTTTAGGGACATCTAAAAGGCTCTTGGGAATACCAAATGCGAATGGGAAAGATTACCGCAGACTTCCAAGGAAAACTAGAGATAAAACCACCCTCACAAAGACAAAATAGTAAAAAAAAAATAATGCCTAACCCTTTTTTGAAGGAAAAGTCGTTTGAACAAGGGTTCAAAAAGCCTAAAGCCATGTTAGCTCATGTGAAACTACCACCAAGAAAATGGAAAAGTGAAGGGAGGTGGGAGCCTTGTTTAGACGTGTTCACCCCTACCACCAACGGATCTTAATCCCCACAATCGTTCAAACCCTAGCTACCATTACTTGCATTTTCCCACTCCTCCTCCAAGACCTTTTTGTTTTATATCTACTTATAAATATTTAAGTTGGAGACATTGGCCATGGGGCCAACATTAAATTTAAACATTTTGATTGAAAGAGATAAATACTTATGTACAGTTATAAATAAATATTGTTTTTATTTAGTAATATTATAGGAACCAACATGTGAGTAGTGAGGTTTGTCATAATTTTGTTAAAGTGGTTGAGTCTTGGGTAGTGGATAAGTTAAGGTGACATTTGTCATAGTTATAACTCCCATGATTTCCCAAGATTACATGATTCCCCAAGATTACAGGAGGAATAACCATGATCAAGGGACAATTTGGATGGAAATCAAGTGCTAAGTTGGGTGAAGAGGATTTTTCTCACATAATTGGAGAGAAATGCATGTTAAGGGGAATAAAGAATAAATAAATAGATTTTTCTTGAAAAATCCTAGGTATTAAAAAGAGAATAGTGAAGACATTTAGAAAGAGGCGGGACATTTCTATAATCTACATGGGGAAGGAGGATATTATCATTGAATGTTGATGGTTTGTTAATAGCAGAAGTCTGGGAGGAGTTTCCATTGTGTCATTTCGTTGCTTGGGAAGAATGTGCTTGTTCCTACTATATTTTCAAGATTATAAATGGGTAAAAAGTTAGAAGGTAGATGATAGATGGGTTGTTTCTTAAGGACGGCCCCTTTGAGTGACTGCTGGGTGTTATTAATTTTCTGTTCACTATCTTTGCTACCACTCTCTTCTTTGATCGTTGGGGAGTCCCAATGCTGTTGGAATAGACTCAGCGATGAAACAACAGCTTCATTATCTGGCATAGCAGCGGAAGAAAACTTGGACTCCATCGCTGATAACAGATTCGGCAGCGCAAGAAAACTAATGAAAAATTTAGATGGAACCTTCCACAAGAATTTTCACAAATAAATATATTAATAGTAAAGGCGGTTAATTCAGGGAATCAGGTACGCCAATAAAAGAAATCCTATCTTCGATCTACGAGTGGTCCTCTCTGCTTCTACAGGTGATATGGATCACCGATTGAATAGTCTCCACGTATCAATCAATCAATTTACCATGGTGACTCCATGCAGCCTTTAAAACATAATATAAATATTAAGGTAACTCCATGAGAGCCTTAAAAAATAATAACTTAAACGGGTGACTTCATCCGACCTTCAAAGTAATTATTAAATTCTTATAATGAGGTTTAAAATAAAAATTTATTTTTTTGCTAAATTATTATATTTAAAATAGAAATAAATATAAATCAATTATTATTTTACATATTTTATTTTTATTTTTGATTTTTTTAAGAAGAGTTTTTGGCTAAAATCACATCATAATTTATTTGTCGACCTATTTCGAACCAATAAGTTTTGAAACACATTGACAAATGAATTATGATGTGATTTTCGCCAAAAACTCCTCTGAAAAACTTGATATGGATAACACAAACTTAAATTCAACAAAAAATTAAATCTATCAAAATGTAAATCTATTTTTGAATGCACAACTTGAAAAAAGGTTTACATATTCATAGATTTGATTTCTCTAGATTCTTGGTAGATCTATAGTTAAGATCCATGTTAACCCTAGGAATGGGGGTTAACATGGATATATGTTGTTTAGAGTTAAGATCCATGTTATTATTGTTCTATAAAACACGAAAATGAGGGTTATACTTTATTTCTAGATATAAAGCTTGATGTAAACTTAGAGTGGAAATTGAAGTATTTTATTAATAGCCAACATTAATTTTTTTATTATTAGTATTTTATAATTTATTAAGATAAGTATTACTTTATTATTTTTAAATGTAACAATACTTTAAAACATCTCCCAGTTGTAAAGTGTCTCTTGATGCAAATAGGTTTTAAATGTTTGGTATATTGAGGAGAATAAATAGGGGGAAAGTGGATGATCATTGAAAAAAAAGTTTAAATTAATTATGACAGCTAAATATTCAACGTTGAAAATTTATGACATAGTTAGATGATCAACATTTAATTTTCAATGTCCATCATATCATAATTAACTTGAACTTTTCTTTCAAAGATCATCCACTTTCCCTCTATTTATTGTTTTCAATATACCAAACATTTAAAACTTCTATTTATTCTTTTCAATATCCCAAGCAATTAAAACCTCTTTGAGCTCAGAGGGGCTTTACACCCTAATATGCTGGAGATGTTCTCACCTAACTTTAGGGAATACTTTTCATTTTTCAAGGTGACCTTCCAACTAAATCACAATTAGTAAAGGATTTTGGATCAATCACTTTATAAGATTTTTAATCCCTTGGACATTTTTCGTGCAAACTCCATCCATCATCAGAACTCTGCATCATTAGAACACTGATGGGTGGAGTGTTCATTTGAAAAGTTTGACAGATTAAAAATCCTATACACATTTTCATCTAAAAACCATATACAAAATGAACAACTGTGGAAATCTTCTCTTAAACCACAATTAATTTGAAGGTTCCTTTCAACAGTAATCCACTCTTCCTCCCTATTTATTACTCTTAGTGCACACTTTTTTAGCACATAGTCTAATAGATGAAATGACACTTTTCCAAACATTTTTTCAAGTCAATTTTGTTCAAATTCTAGTAAATATTTTTAAAGATCATAAGTTTAAGAAGTTTATTTTGCAAATATCTAATGCTTCAAGTTCTTTTAGGGTGTTGAATCTATTCGTGCATTCAAAAGTGTATCTAAAAAACAAGAAATCACAATCTCACCAGAAATTGTATTGCCTCATTTTAACAAAAAAAAAAAAAAAAAACATTTGTTTACTCATTAGACTATATTTTTTAGTATTATTCTTTATTAATCTATAATGATAGGTGAAGTGTCCATTTAAAAACTTGAGCATATACATTTGAAACATACAATATAATCCAAAATTTTATACAAAATGTTAACTAACTTTATAAACGCTCATCAAATTTTTAAATGTATTAAATGTTTACTTATTTTTATATATTTATATTATAATATTTATTTCAAAATTTTAAGATGTTTAATTATTTTTTAAATATTTTATATATTTATAATCTATATTTTTTCAAAACTTTAAAAGTACAAATAGGAAATTATTTATAAAAGTTAATTTTTTTTTTTACATTTAAAGGGTAAAAACGTTTTTCCAATTTAACCTTTATTTTAATTTTAAATTCTTTTTCTTTTTCTTTTTTTTTTTTTTTCAGATAAACACTCATCTCTATCACATAACATAGATATTTTCATTGACATTATATATTTTTTTGTGATAACCATGTATTTCTGGTATATTTAGATGTCAAAGAAACTTTTGTACATAGGATTATTTCTCAAGTGATTTTTACAAATTAAGTTTCAAATCTAATTCCAATTAAATTTGATGATATATATTTGCATTATCATTATCATGAATATGCTATATTTTTATTGATATTATTTGTAAAGTAATTTTTACAAACTAAGTTTCAAATCTAATTATAATTAAATTTGATGATATATATTTGCATTATCATGAATGTGTTATAAGAACATTGGAATTTAATAGTTTCTTATTAGATAAATCTATTTCTTTTTTTACAATATTTGAATCATGCTAATTCTGTCATCCACTATTATTGAATATGGCTTATTTACCTATTTCCACTTTATATTATAGAAGACATTACTTGTTATCCATAAAAAACATTAAAGAAACATTTTCACATTACATCAAGTTAAATACTCTTTAACATTTTTTTGGCTGAAAATTATATTCTTAATATCAATAAATAAAAATTAATATATAATGATATTTCTTGATTTACCAAAATTCTACTTTAAATCCATAAAATTAAATAAATATAGATCCTATTTAGCAAATATGAGTATTTTTATTGATATTTTCTATCTTCCAATATGATTAAATCGTATCACTTCTAAAAGCCATACCATAATTTCTTTCAATCTTTTATGATCAATCATCTTTACAAAAGTATGAAAAATAATTAGGAAGTTAGGAAAGTTTTTTTTTTTTAAACAAAACTAATAAATTTAGAGTAGAAATAAAATTTGTAGAGTGAAACAAGTACATGCGGAATTAATTATTATAATTTTATAAAAAATAATAATTAAATATTCATGAATGTTAATATCAAATAAAGCACAATTAGATAAATTATAATAAATATAATCAACTTAACTAAACAATAAATAACGTCTGTATGGGATAGCTCAAGTGGCAGTGGCTCTAGAAATGAAGTCTCACCGAACTGGAAGTCTTGGGTTCAAATCTTGGGCTACCTTTCCCCTGTAGTGAGATATGTAATGGACATGTAAATCGGAGAGTCCTACCAAAACTTAAAAAAAAAAAAAACTAAACAATAAAAAACAAATAAATAAAAAAAACAACCATACGAAGTTTCAAAGATGACTTGCCTCAGAGTGAAATAATAACCTAAAAGAAATATATTTTCAATCTTAATTAAAGAATCTGAATAATACCAATGTCTATCATGAAGATCAATACGGATTTCGTTAGTGATGTTAACTTCAGATCACCACCTTTAAATAAATATTTATAATTTATTCGTCGTTTCATAAATCTATAACAAAATATATCCTGGTTACTTTTAACCATATTAAATTTTTTAATTGAATATTTTTTCATAAAATTATTAATAATCAATCATATAATTTTAATAAAATAAAATCATAATTTATAAATTAATTATTTTAGTTTTTAATATTTTTCATTGAATCGTTGAGAGCCTAGCTATGCTCAGGTTTCTCATGTACAAGCACAAGCTCAATAACATAGACAATCACAGACTTCCTAAGCTAGCTTTAAATTCCAGCCAAAATCACCTAAGGCTTAACCGAGGATGACATAAGGACACAAGGGTCTGGTTAAACTATTGGGAGATCAATGAGAATGATGCTTTGCAAAACATAAATAACATTAAAGATATTGTTACTTCTAAGTTCAAAGAAAAATTGTGGTGTGAGAAAGATAATATAAGCGAAACTAAAAGAAATTAAGTATATCCTATAAGAAGGTCATTCAAACCCCACATTGAGATCAAAAAGTATCTCTCTTTCTACACTAAGCATCAAAAAGAAAATTAATATAGCAAGGATTAGAACGATATTCTTTCATTGAGCTCCTAGTGGAAAATGGCCACTCGGCGTTTCCTAAAACGCCATGGATGGAAAGGATCTGCCATATTTGTGAGAATAGGAGCATCGAGGATGAAAACCACTTCCTCTTAGAGTGCCCTGCGTACAACCACATTAGATCTCAATTTCACAACCTTTGTTACAATACTAACCTTCCTAGCCTTTTACAATGCCAAAATTATAGCAAACTCGGGAGGCTTCTCTCCAAGCTTTTTGAGCATAGGAATAAAATCTTAATTCAAAATAAATAATTTGTCTTTTTAAGTCCGATAGATCATTATTTGGTCTCAGCGGACGTTAACCATCATCATCATCATAATAATCGGATTAAGAGAGTTTTTTTTTTAAAGAGGTTAATATTCGAAAGTAAGAGTAACTATGAAAATATATGATTAAAGTAATTCAACTATTTTAAATATTGGTGTAGAGAGGCACCATATGAGCCCATTATGATTTTAATAATTTAGATGGTGCAGGATTACAATATTTTACAACATTACTCAATAACACATTACAAAAAAAATATTATTAAAATAATCCCACCATCTTAAATGTTGGTGTCGGGCGTACTATATAATCTCTACATAATTTAACAACTTAAATGCTCATGGATTATAAGCTCTTATAACATATAATTACTAAATGTTTCTCATTAAACCATAATTTTATATTATATATATATATATATATTATTATATTATATATATAATTACTTTATTTTTTTTAAGATTTATTTCTTATTTAAATTTGGCTTGCAAAATTTTACTTATATTTTTTTATATAATGAAATATACTAATGTTATTATTATTTTTAATTATTTCTAACTAAATAACACATAATTTATTTAGTATTATCTTAATTATTTCGAAATTTTATATAAAACATTATTATCATACTTTATAATATTTTAGTTTATTTAATAAACCTCTCACTACGAATTTAATAATTATAATAATTTCTTTTTATGTTATTACAATTACAAGCAACAAATAATTTCAACTTCAATCATTAGTTCATATATAGTCTAGGATCCAATAGGGTGATAAGTTGAGTGTATATATTATTTCAATTTATATTAAATTTATAAATTAAATTTTCCAATTTCATATACTTCTATTAATTATAATAAGTATATATTTTATAATAAAATATATATATATTTTTAATTTTTTTAAACTATAGATATAGTTATATTAATTTGTTGATTACATATTAATTAGCTATTGGTTTTTTCTTTTTTACCAACATTAATAATTACACATATCTTTGATACAATTAAGAAAGTCAGTTTTATCATATTAATTTTAGAGTGCATAACAAATGAATATAATATAATGAATATGAGAATTTAGAAAGTGCAATGGATGTTCCACTAGTGTTAAGTCTTATTGTTAAGGGTTGGTGATTGTGTTACTTTCTATGGCTAGGTTGTTATGAGATCAGGTTGGAGCTTATCATTACTTTCATTGTCGAATCTGGAAATTCTAGTGAACAACCCTAAGGTGATGGATAACAGCACATTGACTACACACAAGATCATTTTAAGGGTCATCTAATATGGACTATATAGAATTTTTCTTTAGGGAAACACAAATTCTCTACATCATTGTCTAAGCATTCATATGAACAACCACTAAATGTGGAAACACTGGAAGTTATGGGTTTAGTCATTAAACAAATAGGTATCCAAAATCATAGACATCATAATAGATAGGAGATTCACCTCATAAATGTAGTTTTTTGCCTTGATCATTTAATCATGGAAAATAGGTTCATAAGAAAATGAAAATATGCAATGGCACACATGCACATATTTAAAATATGGGAAGACTAGATAGAAATCCATATGGGATAACTAGATAGAAATTTCATAGTCTACACTTGATATTTTTCTTTGTATTATATCTTTAAAATGTCACTATAAAATATGTATATCCCCCAATCAATCAACCTAGGTTAGAGTACAATTGTAGTTCCTTAACCCAAATTATATTAGTAACTTGGACCTCAAACTTGTGTTCCATGAAACCAACAAATGCAAAAAATGTAATTTAAAATATTTCTCAATAAAGACCTATCTATGACTTTTTGTTTTGGTGGCACCCTTCATGCCTCCATGGGGGGGATACTTATCTTTTTGTAGTGCCCCTTGTGACCCCCACTTCCACTACACTATTTGCAAAGGATATAACACATGCACAACATTCTCTTAGTTTTTTTTTCCTTTTCATATTAGGGGCACAACATTTCTTGATCAATGATCTAGGGTAGTAATGCACAATGTTTTTAGACGCCAGAAAAAACGCTAAAAGTTATGTTGGATTTCTTTTTCTGATTTTTGAGATCTTGCTCAGTGTCAATAGGCTACTCTAATACCAATAATGGTGGGCTGGTTGTAGGTGTTAAGGATAATCGTTCAAAACTAGAAACTATTCCTTCATGTTTGGGTGGAAATTCTTCTCGGGTTTCCTTTGGAGTATCATTCATCAACCTCCAATTTAGTTATTCTACTAAAATAGCAGAACTATTTAATTTTACCCGAAATATGGAAAAACTTCAAGCGTTCCACGGAACCAAAAGGAATTAAACCCCAAATCATAACCTTATCACGTCCATCATTCCACAAAGCGCATTAAATCTCTATTGTTGATCTCATTCCTCAATCCAACGGTTATCATGTCACCCTCTCGCCAACTAGCTCAGCCAATCCCCACCATCAATTAATCCCTCTTGATCCAACGGCTATCATGTAATCTCGCATGGATTCTTGCATGACCAATATCAGGTTACGTGTCACCCGCTAAGGTTAATCACGTGAAATTGTAGAATACCACTTACCACTCTTTGACCGCGCGAGATATTGCTTACACCTACAAAGGCCACTTTACAATTTGATTAACTCTTGTGCTTGTTGGCATGTAATGACCATTATATCTGTTGGATTTGTCGATCAGACGATGGAGATATTCTCTTGGGTTTCTCACAATTTTTTCAGGTTTCTTTGTTCTGCCAAGACTTAGCACTTCTGCCAAGTTTAGTTTGCCTCTAAATTATATTTTAGTATTTTGAATACATCCAGATTATTTCAATGCACAGTGAGTGAAAATTTAGATGCGTCAACCCAAGATTATATAAAATCTAATTCTAAAAGGTTCAAACTGGAAATCAATAGAACTCATAAATATTTCAAAGGAAATTAAAACCTTTGGGATTTAATCATTCATGCACAGTATTCATAGAGATACAAAGAGATTCCAAATTTTACATTCCAATCCTCTTTAGCCAAAATCCAACTTTGATCTGTCAAAATCCTATTCTACTAATTTAAAACTTACATAAATACCTGTTAATACAAAAATCAGGTCCTCAATCAATGGATCGAATCTACCTAATCCTAGATAATATCTAATCTGCATGATATTCCCCTCACGAATCTCAACTAAGCCTAACTACTTGAATTACTTACAAGATAATTCAAATCCTTGAATTCTAGCTCAAATCCTATCTATAAAACTTTGTAAAGCGACAGCTAAAGGATCCCACTCCTTTCTTGCAAACTTTTTTTGTATTTTTGGAATAAAATTTGTAGCCTTTTGCCTTCAAGCCTCATGCTCCTACATTAGATCGATATAGGGTTGGCCTATTGCTTCAACACCCAACCCTCCTTCTAAACCACATGTGTCACATTTTCCATATGTTGCTTCTTGAGTAATACATACTCCCCCTGTTGAACCCCAACCTTTTGTCCCTATTACTCACCATGTTCCCTTTACTCGTCAAATTTCCAGGCAACGTACAATATTTGTTGCTCTAATTGGCCAATAATCAAAGGAGCCATTTATTCCTCCATATACTACCAATGAACATAGACAAAATTTCCAAACCATCTCTTTTGGATCCTTCAATGGTTTATCACATTTCATGACCTCACATATGTGATAGGAGGAGAAGGAAGCAAAGTCAACTCCATCTCATGGTTAGAAAGGTTAATATTAAGCATTGGTATTTCATTGCATCTTTGTAAAATTTGCTTGGCACGTTTTCTCAATATTTTGATATAGTCATGACACTTCCTTTTGCTACTTTGGCAACTCACTAATGCTATATTTATATCTTTGATAAGTTAATATGATGAAGAGAATATCATGGTTATACATTTATATGCACGGAACATTATATCCTTGGTGGCTTCACATTTGTTATGAATAATTTATGGAGTAACAACGAGTATAATAGACAAGGAGGCCACGTAATGATGTTTTGATTTGAGAATGAGAATGCATTTGATGTTTATTTGTTGCATATGGGTTTTATGCTCATATCCTGATTATGTGAAGTTTATTACGAGCATCGAAAGATATATATGAGACAATTGAAAATTATGGCTTATACTCTTGATTTTATTGTATATTAAATAAAAGGGGTCTAAATGAATGGATGAAGAGAGAGTGTCCGACATGTTATAGTCTATGCCTTCAACCATATCGGGGAAAACTTCATTTCTTCAATTTCTCTGAAATTATGATTAGTTCATGACTCTAGTCATTTGAACAACCTAATCTTGTTTTTTGGATCTTTCATCAAACTAATATTGTTGATTCTTTATTTGAATTTATCCTTCAAAAATCATCCTCTAACGAGGAGTGTGCCAGACATTGGGCCATCATCTCTCAAGACGTTTAATTTGAACAAAGAAAGACATCTTTACAAAGATGATTATTTCAATGTAAGAACTCTAATCATCCTTAATTTATTTGAAATTGATCACAATTATATTAAATTTACAGCCATGTCATGATCAACAGAAGCCTGTGGAATTAAACGAGGTATGAGAGACTGATCGATCAAATGTACATTATTCACCATATTCTTCTTTGACGTCGTTTCTCAGTTTTAGCTTTTTGACTCAAATGACCAAAATCAAACCAAACGTCAAATATATCTGCATCAACCAATCTCCTTTACACTAACCAAAACTGAATCAAACAATCACTTCTCTGAATTTTTTAACCAGAATACAGTAACAGTAACCAGAACCCAAGCTAGAACCTAGAACATTGCAAAAGCAATCAGAAGTAGCTAAAGCATATTTTATGAGGTGTACGCTACTTCAATGTGACGAACCTGCATGCGTACGCACTTTTGAAATGCTGAACCAGTGTGTATACACGCCTTTGCTAAAATAAACCTACGTACAGATCTGTAAATGATGATTTTACCTTTTACAATTATTCAGACATCAGTTATACCGAGATCATCATATTTACATATTACGAGATCGCCAATTATTTAGATAAAAGATCAAAACCACACAAAGATACTTCTCTTCAAGCCTTAAGATCTTGACCCATCAATAGAACTTATCGTTGATAAAGCACTCAGGTTCATCCTTGAATTAGATCCAGCTATGCACCGTAACCCAGTCACTTGTATCCTAGATCTTGCTCTTCATTAGATATTCCATTCATGAGTGCCTTTGCCTAATGATCTTCTCCTCCTTTTATAGTCTTAGGCCTTACTCAATACAATGGTCCAAAACCACTTAGAATCAATACCTTGGACCAAATACCTGGGGTCAACACGTTGGACAAAATACCTTGGACTAATACCATGGATCACAATACCATGGACCAAATACCATGGACCAAAACCAAGTTTTCCAACATGTATGTGCCTTTCCTTTCGTGAAAGTGTGTGTGTATGCCATACGTGCCTTTTGGTCTGCAAACCCGTGTGTACATGTGGCTTGGTCAATGGGAACCTACATACACCTCTGTTTCTTCATTCTGTGAGACTGAACTATGATTTGTCATCTGTGAGAGTTGCCATCAAGGACAACATCTATGTCATAGTGCCAAATTTGTGTCATAATGCCAATAATCTCCCCCTTTGGACTTGATGGCAACCCCAAGTCAATCTCCCCCTTTGTCATCAAGGGCAAAGGGTTATGTTCCCCCTGAGTACATGCTGAATTCTTTGATATGTTGAAGTGTGTTGTCCATGCTCCCCCTGACTACAAGCAAGGTCTGCAAAAATATGTTCTACAAGAAGAACATGACTCTGTACATCATAAATGACCTTCCTATCACCAAAGACTCATACATACATCCATCTCCCAACTAAATGGGGATATACCAAGATTGACTCATCCACCCAACCAAGTGGGGATATACCAAATGTTTTTACATGACAAAACAAGAACATTACATCGTCCATCCCATGCATAGTGGGGAAACAAAATAGGTCGTTTCATGACCTTGATAATAAAAGATATACATGACATAGAGACAAAATATCTAAAACAAGACTATGATAGTTATCAACAACTGCCATCAGGAGCATCTGTTAATCATCATCCATATCAACAACCATGATCTCTCTCTACACCTATTCCACCTGAATCTGTGAATTTGTACCAAGATATTCCAAGATAATGCCAACAATGCATTATTAGAAGTACATGCTCCCCTTGAACTTGTGCCAGATGATCACTGTCAGACCCATATCAGACCCTTTTCATCCTGAGTCTAACCCACTGTTTTTCTTCAAATCAACATATACGCAATTGTATCCACGAAAACCAACGTGTGTACATGGATACGCTTCATGAAACTTGTGTAAAACAACTTTTCTCTAAAACAGATAAGTTTCAACAGCAAGATGATGCATCAACTACTCCCAGCTTATGTATAAGATATTCAAATGCCTCTCCAGGTAGTGGTTTGGTGAATATATCAGCAACCTGTTCTATGGAGGGAACGTACTCCAATTTGACCTTTTATTCAAGCACTTGTTCACGGAGAAAATGATATTTGATATGTATGTGCTTGGTCTTGGAATGCATGACTGGATTCTTTGAAATACTAATTGCACTTGTATTATCAAATAGAGATGGGTGGAGTACATGTAATCTGAATGTCTCGCAATGTTTGATTCATCCAAAGGAGTTGTGTACAACAAGATTCAACAACCACATATTCTGCTTTAGCTGTAGATAATGCAATTGAACTTTGTTTCTTGTTGAACCAAGATACTAATCTAGAACCCATATAAAATGCACCACCAATAGTGCTTTTTCTGTCATCCATGCTTCCTACCCAATCTGCATCTATATATGCATGAAATGTAAGATCTGTATTCCTAGGATACCATAAACCAAAGTTCTATGTTCCTTGAAGGTAGTTGAAAATCCTTTTGACTGCTTGAAGGCGTGATTCCTTTGGATTTGCTTGGAATCTTTCAACTATTCCCACTGCATGCATGATGTCTGGTCGGGTACCTGTTAGATAAAATAGACTGCCAATCATGGATTTGTAGGTTGGTTGATGTACTGCTGTTGATTCATTATTTGAACTGAGACTGCATCCTATTACCATAGGGATACGTACTGGTTTAGAATCTTCCATGCCATAATTTTTCAAGATCTGCTTGAGATACTTGGTTTGTGATAGAAAAATACATCTTTATTTTGTTGAACTTGTAAACCAAGAAAATATGTGAGTTCAGCAAGCAAGGACATTTCAAATTATTTCTACATTACCAAAGAAAATTTTTGACTCATGGCTTCTTCATTTCTACCAAAAATCATATCATCAAGATACACAACAAGTATTAGCAATTTATCATTGTCAATATTTTTATATAAATTGCTATCAGCTGATCCTTTTGAAAAACCTTGTTGATGGAGGTATTTGTCAAGACAGTAATACCAGGCCCTTGGAGCTTGTTTTAGACCATAGAGGGATTTTCTGAGTCTGCATACAAGTTTTGGATCATTTCCAACAACGAATCCATCTGGTTGCTCAATATATATTTCTTCTTCTAAGTCTCCATTAAGAAAGGCATATTTTACATCCATTTGGTATACTTTGAAGTTCTAAAAGCTAGAAAGAGCAAGGAACATTCTTATGGTTTCAAGTCTAGCAAAAGGTGCAAATGTTTCTTCAAAATCCATACCTTCTTGTTGAGCATATCCTTTACAAACAAGTCTAGCCTTGTTTCTAATAACTTCTCCATTTCAGCTTGTTTTTGAATATCCATTTTGTTCCAATGATATTCTTATCATGAGGTCTAGGAACTAATTCCCAAGTATTATTCTTTTCAATTTTCTCAAGCTCTTCATTCATGGCCTTGACCCAACATTCATCTTTGCATGCTTCATGTACATTTTGAGGTTTGATGGTGGAAAGCAATGCTAGATAGCCTGAAGCTTCTGTAATAGTTCTTCTTGTCTGCACCCCTACCTGTTTCTGTCCCAAAATTTGAGTCTCTGGATGATTTTTATGAACATAGCTAGATGGAGTCTTTTCTTATATCGTTATCTACTCTTCTGGTGCTTCATTGGTTTCTTCTTTAGAATTAGTCTAATTTGATGTGGAAGGAATATAATCCTCATTTTCTTCATACTCTTCAGTTTTTACCTGCTTTGGATTTTGGCCTGCTTCATCAACCACAACATCAATACTTTCAACAATTTTCCCTAGTCTTTTATTATAACACTTATATCCTTTACTTCAAGAAGAGTAACCAAGGAGAATGCCTTCATCTACTCTAGGTTCAAAATTTCCAAGTTTTTCATCAATCATTTTGATGTAACATTTGCTTCCAAAAACTTTGAAGTATTTTACAGTAGGAGTCTTACCATACCAGAGTTCATCTAGAGTTTGAGTGTTGTTTACCTGAACGTTTGTTTTGTTGAGAATAGTGATGGAAACAAATGCAGCTTCACCCCAGAAGGTTGCAAGAGTTCCAGACTCATCTAGCATGGCATAAGCCAGTTGTTGAATGGTTATGTTCATCCTTTCTACCACTCCATTTTGCCGAGGAGTCCTTGCAGTAGAGAATTTGATTTTTATTCCATGTTCTTCACAAAAGTTGAAGAATTCATCTGAGGTAAATTCCCCTCCTCGATCAGACCTGAGGCATTTGATTTTGCGACCTGATTAATTTTCAACCAATGCTTTGAAGGCTTTGAACTTTTCAAATGCTTCATCTTTATGCTTTAGAATTCCTATCAAACACATTCTGGAAAATTTGTCGATGAACAATATAAAGTATTCTTCTCCACGAGGTGACTTTTTCCTTGATGGACCACATAAATCAGTATGAACAAGTTCAAGAGACTTAGTAGCTGATACTTCCTTCTTAGGGAAATGAGCTCTGGTTTGCTTACCAAATTGACATGATTTGCATATTGTGTTTTCTAAAATGCTGATATTAGGAAGATCACGAAAAACCTAGAATATGCATGCTTTCCTTATTTGAGAGAAGCTTAGATGCCCCAATCTTCTATGCCATAGTCAGTCTTCATGATTTTTGCTTAGGTAGCACTATTGTTGTCCTCCCTTGAGTATGTATAGGTTATTTGGAGTTCTTATTCCTTTGATCATTGTTTCTCCTGTATCAAGCTCACGAACAACACATCCATTTGCTCCAAATACCACTTCATTTCCTTGATCGCACATTTGATTGACACACAATAGATTATGCTTTAGACCATCAACATACATAACGTTCCTAGCTTTAACCTTTTCTTTTAAGAGAAAAGAACCTTTACCTTTTATGAAAACAGAAGTGTCATTTCCAAATGAGACCTTCTTTTCTTTTTCTAAGGCATTATATGACTAAAGTTTTTCTTTATCACCTGTCATGTGTTTCGAGCATCCACTGTCGATGTACCACTAATTTTCTTGTCCTTCTACATATAATGGTATACCACATCTTTCTGGTTGTGGTTCTTTCTTTCTCCAAGTTTTGGGACCCAATGAAGTTTGCCCCTTCTAAGATGTTTGCCGAAATTTACTCCTACATTCAGAATCTTCATAACCGAAGTTGTTACAGCTAGAGCATTCCATTTCATTTTCAAGAAGAAAAAAGTTATTATAGGTCCTTTTCATGATCCCTGTCACATTCTTTTGATTTCGTGCTTCTCTAGTCATGATGGTCTTGTAAGCAACACATTGAGTAGCTTTGTGTCCAAAGTTATGACATGAAAAACATTGGCCATTAAAGAAATTCTTGTGATTATCGAACCTACTGACCTAGTGATTGTAGTTTCCATTGACATTCATTCTTGAAGAAATCTGAGTATGATTTACCTAAGGTTGGTTGTAGCTTTTGTTCATCCTTGAAGTAGATTGACCCCGATTTACTTGGTGATCTGCTTTATGCCTTTGCTAACGATTTTCAAACTTTTCATTTCTCTTTGCTACATCAAGATAGATTTTAGTGGGGGTGGATGATTTTTGTGCTTCTTCAGTATATCCTGGGCCTGTATTTATCAGAGGAGAACGCTGCACTTTGATAATTTCATTTAGGGTCTCTGATCCTTTAGCAAATCTAAGATTGAGAGCTTTTGTTTTCTCAATATCCTTTCTTAGATGCACAATTTCACATTCTAATTTTTCATTGTGTTTTTCCCTTTCAACAAGTTGGAATGCCAGAGCATCTATAATCATATTCTTTTCTTCTAAACAAATTTTAAGTTTAGAGATTTATTCATAAATACAATCTTCATCTAAAGCATCCAAGAAATCTTCATCTTCAAAAGCCATTAGAAGTCTATAATCATTACTATTTTCATCTTCATCACTATTTGATAAGCCATAGTTATCTTCATGCATATAATAGCTCTTCTTACTTACATTTTGTTTTCTATTCCATTTTTCTAATTCCTTACCTTTATCAAGCTTATCCTTGTCAGGACATTTGGCAGCATAATGACCGACTCTTCCACAAGAAAAACATTTGAAAGGTAGTTTACCTCTGAATCTTTGAGAACCCCGTTGAATGTTCTTGACAAAGTTTGCTTCTTCCTGTCCTTCTGAAATATATCCTGATCGATTGAGTTTTTCTCTTCCTGAAGCTTTGAATGTTGCTTCTCTCATATATTATGGACCTCCTTTTCTCATTTCGAAAGTAGTTAAGATTCCGTGCAGCTGTGTCATAGTAAGACTCCAAAGATCCTGATTTTCTTCTATAGTAGAAACTTTTGATTCAAACTTAGTAGACAAGGATATTAAAACCTTTTCAACTAAAGTAACTTATTTTATCTCTTCACCCAAGTTTTTCATGCAATTAACAATCTCATCTATACATAGGAATTAATTAGTTATATTTTCATCATTGTGCATTTTGAGAGTCTCATATTGAATTATGAGAGATTGTAGTTTGCATGTTTTACCTGATCATCTCCTTCATAGCCTAGAATGATCTTGTCCCATATTTCTTTGGTGGTTTTGAGCTGCATAACCTTGAAAAATTCTGAATGTGACAGACTCCCCAATAATGTATTGACGGCCTTGGCATTGGTTTCATATTGCTTTCTACCTTCCGTATCTGTAGGAAGTATTGATGGAAATGTATATCCTCCTTCCATGATTTCCCAAACATTTGTTCCAAGAGATTGAAGATAGGTTGTGGTTCTTACCTTCCAATAAAAAAAGTTGTTCCCATCAAAGATCGGTGGTCTAATGGATGCCTCTTTTTCATAGTTTCTCATGATGATAGATCTTCCTTCATGCGATCAAGCTTCTTCTGAAGGACTTGCTCTGATACCAATTGCTGGAAATAATACTGAGAGGGGGGGTGAATTAGTATTAGCAAGTCAATAATATTTCATTTCCATATTCTAATTCATATACGCTACTTCAATTAATGAAACTTGCGTTATACACAACTATATATAACGAAACTAGCGTATACTCTATAAATTTAGTTAATTCTTCATATGTTGATCTTTAATCTGTGCATTAGAACCATATAAATAGTAACCAGGAGTAGTAAAAACCAAACAGACAGTGACACACATGAACACAAGATATAAGGTGGAAACCCAATGTGGGTGAAAACCACCTGTTGCAATCGTCTCTATCTTTCTTTTAATAATTAACTTCTTTTGACAATATTTTGTATTGTTTCAGTCTTATACCAGTACAGAAGCTTCTACCTGCAGAAGACTACAACTTTCTCTCATTCTCCAACTTCTCCTGGAAGGGAGCTACAACCCCCTAGTTCGTGTACTAGCTGATGTACTAGTATGTAGGTGTTGACCTACAGAAGGCTACAACCTTCTCTTTTCTTCCATGGAACACATTTCATAAATTTTCAAACTGGATCCATCAATAACATCAATCGAACGTCAAATATATCTACATCAACCAATCTCCTTTGCACTAACCAAAACTTAATCAAACAATCACTTCTCTTAATGTTTTAACCAGAACCCAAGCCAGAACCCAGAACACTGCAACAACAATTAGAAGTAGCTAAAGCATATTTTATGAGGTGTACGCTACTTCAATGTGATGAACCAGTGTGCATACGCACTTGTATCAAGGCAAACTTGCGTATACACACTTTTGAAATGTCAAACCAGAATGTATGCGCGCCCTTGCTAAAATGAACTTGCGTACAGATCTATAAATCATGATTTCAACTTTTACAATTATTCAGACATTAGTTATACCAGATAATCATATTTACAGATTACGACGTGCCAATTATTCATATAAAATATCAAAACCACACAAAGATACTTCTCTTCAAGCCTTAAGATCTTGACCCATCAATATAACTTATCCTTCATTAAGTGCTCAGGTTCATCCTTGAATCCAATCCAGTTATGCACCATAACCCAATCACCTGTATTCTAGATCTTTCTCTTCATTAGATATTCCATACATGAGTACCTTTGCCTAATGATCTTCTCCTCCTTTTATAGTCTTATTCCTTACTCAATATCATGTTCCAAAACCACTTAGAATCAATACCGTGGACCAAATACATGGGGTCAACACGTCGGACAAAATACCTTGGACCAATACCATGGATCACAATACCATGGACCAAATACCACATACCAAAACCACGTTTTCCAACATATATGCACCTTTCCTTTTGTGAAAGTGTGTGTGTATGCCATACATGCCTTTTGGTCTACGAACCCACGTGTACACACGAGTTGGTCAATGGGAACCTACGTATACCTCTCTTTCTTCATTCTGTGAGCCTGAACAGTGATCTGTCATCTATGAGAGTTGCCATCAAGGATAACATCTATGACATAGTGCCAAATCCGTGTCATAATTCCAACACCTACACCTGGTCTACCTCCTGTCAATGACTAATTATGGCCATTTCACTGTGATGGTGCTTCTTGCGAGGGAAATGGTGCTGGAATCCTCCTATACTAACCTCAGGGTAAGATCCACCAATAAGATTTTCGGATTGAATTCAACTATACTAATAACATTGCCAAATTTGAATTTGTTGGATGCTTTTAACATCACTCATATCCATAGAGAACTTAATGCTTTGGCTAATGAACTAGCTATCTTTGCTTCTAGCCTTTCTCGACAAGCTTTAATTGATAGACATAATTGCATTTATTAATGTTTCTAGAGGCATCATTTGCCTAATAACGAGGGATTTTCGAAATTTTCTAAGATGATGAAAGCATATGTGCTCTTATACAAAACCGACAAGTCCATGATAAAAAATTGATATCTCTGAAAGATAATAAGTATCCATCTAGGCTTTCTCCTTTGGAAAGTTCTTTTTCTTCCTCTGATGGTCCTTCATCTAAGAAAGATCATATAGAAGGATCTAAAAAAAATATTGGTGAAAACATCTCTATTGAAATAGAGATCCATGCTTATCCTAAATTTTTACAAATTGGAGAAAATTGTATTTATCAAGAAAAATAAGATTTATTTACCATTTTCAAGGAATTCTCATATGTATTTTCCTAGTCCTAAATGTTGAAAAATGTGTAAGTAGGTTTGATATTCATAAATATGAAATGTAACTTTGATTCTTGTATATTTTAAAATGAAATAAGAATTATTATTATTTTTGGAACATGGGTTTCATGCTCAAGGTCTTTTGTTTTAGAGGTCAAGAACCCACTGAGTGTTTCTAGGATTTGTCCTAGGTCAAGAAGTCAAAAGAGTCATTGTAGTAAGTTTAAAACCCCATCAGGCACATTGTAACTTGTAAATAAAATTATTTTTGTCTTTAAAAGTGTCAAAACAACCTTCAAGGCCAAGTTGTCATGACAGCTGGGAAGTCAACCTATTTCGAGGAGCCATGTCCACCTTTAAAAACCTATATAAAGGAGGGAACCCAACCTCCTTGGAACACATTCATTCACTCACTCCTATAATTGAAGAAGAAGGGAAAAAATGCTATGAAGAAGGAAGAGGATGAAGAAGCATTGTTTCTAGGATATTTCTCTCTCACACGTGAAAAGGAAGGATATGGTTTTTGTCGATGGACTAGGTTTTTTCTTTTGCAAATTTGACCTTGAAGAAAGAAGAGAAAGAAGGTCAACGAAGGCCACATTACGTCATCCTCAAGCCCTAGAAGAAGGAGAAATATAGTAGAAGGTTTGAAGAAGCCTTAGGAGGCCAGAATAATCTCACAAATGTGGCACCAGCTACTATTGAGAGGGTCAAAAATTTTAGACCTGTAGTAGAGGCCGAAATTCTGAAGCTCAAGGTCAAAGTTGTGTTGCTTAAAGATATTTGATCGGGATTGACTTAGACAATAGAAGCACATCACCAGAAGGGTTGGAATTGATCATAGAGGGTATTGGTATTGTTCTAGAGGTCTTGGTATCCGTCAATTGAAGAATCTATAAGAAGAGAAGAGATTCGCGGGTTTTCCTCTCAAGTAGAGAGGTTTTCGCCCTGGCTTGTAGCCTACATTCTATGTTCCTATGTATTATTTTTATTCTTGTTTTGGTAGTTGTTTAATTCCTACCATCATTCTAGACCTCCCTCGTTTTGGAAGTGCCAATGCACTAGGGGCATCTCACATTGCCGACAGTATTGTTAGATCCCTTTCACACTCTTTGCCATTTACTTAGCAAAGTTATGGCTACCCATAGGAGGGCACCAGGTCCTCCATCACTTATGCCCCTCCTATTAGCAACCTGTTTCTAGGGCCCCAACCAATCTACCAAACTATTTCTCCTCCTTATGCATAGCCTAGTGCTCCAACCCCTCAAAAATTAATGCCACAGTGTCCCATGCATCCTCAACCACAATAGCCACTACCCCCTTAGGGGCAAGTGTTTGCATAATAGAGTGCCACCAATCCCCCATATTTGAAGGAAAAGAATAAGGGGAAGGGTAACAAGAGTAACCAGGGTAATCAAGGTAACCAGCCTAGTGAACCCCAGGGGAACCAGCCTAACACCAACAACCAACAACAGGGCAGCCAGCACAAGGAGAACAAGGCTATTCGTATTAAGAAGCCTTGCGCATGTTGTGGTGTACATGACCATTATACACATGAGTGTCATCTCTTACCCCAGATGCACCAAATTTGGAAATCTCACGCAACATCTGGATGTCAACCATCACCTTAGAATCCCATGCCATCTTAACCGATAATGCTCACAAATCTTTTCCCTTAGCAATGATTTGTTGCTGATCAACCTCAGCCAGGTCAAGCAGCCCATCTCCCCCAACCTTCTGGTCCTGGTGACTAACATATCATTATGATGAACTCTGATGAGGTTAACCCTTGCTATATCAATCTAAAAACTTGGTCGCATCAATATGACAAGCCCTTGACTTCGTCTGCTACCAAGTCCAAAAATAAAGTATTTACTGAGCCTCTTCCAACACCAATCAACAAGCCATGTCATACTGATTTCACGACTTGGCACACCTTATCCTTGCTTACCTTGATGATCTCATCGCTCGTTCTAGGTCTCGGGCACAACATATTCATGATTTGCACACGATTTGTCTCTGATGTTGCAAGTATAAAATTCATCTTAATCCATTAAACTGTGTCTTTTTTGTTCCTGTTGGCCGTGTGTTAGGCTTCATTGTGTCGAAAGACGATATCACTCTTGACCCCTTGAAAGTTCAAGCCATTGTTGAAATTCCACCTCCCCATACCTTGTGCCAATTACAAAGCCTTCAAGGCAAAGCCAACTTCCTTTGCAGGTTCATGCCTCACTACATGACCACCATGCATGGCTTTCTTAGACTCCTTTGCTCCACCATTCCATTTGTTTAAGATGACCATGCTCAATAGTATTTTGATGCCCTGAATAATGCTCTCACTTCCGCGCCCTTGATCAGTGCCCCTAACTTCACTAAGGACTTCATCTTATACATCTCAACTTCCACCCATTCAATTGTTGGGGTCCTTATTCAAGAAGATGAGCATCATAATTAGAATGTTATCTATTACGTCAGTAAGAACTTAGTAGGTCCCCCTGTGAACTACTCCCATGAAGAGAAGTTGGCACTAGCTATCGCGTTCTCCCTCCAAAAGCTTTGTCACTATATCCTCACGTGTACCACCAGGGTTGTAACAAAATCCAACCACATGACCTTCCTATTGAGTCAATGGATCATCAATGGGAAGTATGCATGTTGGATTTTCATCCTTTAGGAATTTGATCTTATTTTTGTTACGCCTAAGATTAATAAAGGTTTGGCCCTTGCTGAACTCATTTCTGAGTTACCCACTAGTGCACGTGATCCACCAGTTAACGATGAGCTCCCGAATGAACACTTGTTTTTCATCACTTCAGATGATCCTTGGTATGGAGATATTCTCACATATTTGCAAAACAAAAATCTTGCTCCCTATATTACCTGTGATGATTGACGATGGATTTGTTACCATGCCTCTCTCTACCTCCTCATTTGTGACAACCTTTATCACTGCGGTGTGGATTCTATCCTCTGTCATTGTCTCACCCATCCTAAAGTAGAGCGAGTGCTAAATGCTTGTCACAGCGGTTCCTGTGGTGGTCACCTCTCCGGTATGGCCACTTCCCCAAAATTCATGCACGTTGGTTACTTTTGTCCTTCTCTCTTCAATGATTGCATTGAGATAGTTAAACACTACCCCTATTTTCAACATTTTTCCCCAAAGGAAAGAGACCCACTGACTCCCCTCCATCCTGTCATCATTGTTGGTCCTTTCTATAAAAGGGACATTGATTTTATGGAGTGTCAACCATCATCTATTAGTAACCATAAGTATATTATTGTGGCGGACAATTATTTTACCAAATCGGCTGAGGCCATGCCAATGTTCAATAACACAGGGGGCTACCGTAACCCTTTTCTTTTTTAACCATGTTATTGGTCAATTTGGGGTTCCAAAACAATTGGTCTCTGACCATGGTCAACATTTTAAGATGAGGTATGGCATGAACTATCCTCACTATTGGGCTTCCAACACTAGTACTCATTGTCTTATTACCCGCAAGATAATGGACAAGTGGAAGCCATCAACGATATTCTCAAGATGATACTTCAGCAACGTGAATAAGCACAACACCAACTGGCACCTTGTGCTCTTCCTAGATTTGTGGGCCTTTAGAACTTCTGTTAAAACCTCCATTGGGTTTACTCCTTTCCACCTTGTCTTTAGCAAGGAGGCAATCTTACCAATCGAGTGTGATATCCCTTCCCTCCACCTAGCTGTCGAAATTCTCCCTGACACCCAACCATTATAACAAAGACTTGTCATGCTCGAACACATCTCTAAAGATTGTCGTGTTTCCCTGCAAACCATTGAAGCGGCTATAAAGGACACCAAAGCTCAATATGACTGAAAAGTCAACCCTCGTGCCTTTCACAAAGGTGATCTTGTTCTAGTATATGACCAAACCCGTGATACCCTGGGACATGGGAAGTTCGAATCATTATGGCTAGGACACTCATAAGGACTTAGGAAAGGGGGCATATCTCCTAGAGGATTTCGAAGGCAAAATCCTTCCCAATCCTCATAATGCACTCTACCTTAGGAAATTTTAGCCATATCATTTCCCATTGATTTGAATGCATTTATTATTGTCATGCATTTAGGTAGGTTGCATCACTTCATTCGATGATTTGACACTTCACCAAGAAACCTTTTTTCTAAGAAAGGTCACTTCATCACCTCTCAAAATCGAATTTTGTCATAAAGTGACACTTGTACTTTAGGTCCACCTCCTCTTCATATTTTTTGTACCAAATGTCAATTTTCATCATTAGTTACCCTCATTTACTCATGTTTGGATGGTCCCCACTAGGGCTACTCTGTGTGGTAGCATCATCGAGTCACCCTTGTTCAGAGCATCCACGTTGAGTCACCCTTGCATTATTGAAGTCTATTTTCGGTCCCATCATATCATGTCACATTATTCCATCCATATTTTCAAACCATTCATATTGTGTTGCCCATTTTGGCCTCCAGTCATATTGTCCCGATTGCCTCCAGAGTTGAGTCAGTTTCTGCCAGGTCAACCATGCAATTTATGCTCTGACAAGGGAAGTCACATGTTTGTCCCTCAGTATCAATTTTCCCATTATCCCTTGTGTCAGTCCATCAGTCACATTACTATTTTCCCTCGTGCTTTAGTTGAGGATCCTCACTGCCTCACCTATCGCGAGTCCTATTTGTTTTCTTCACATACTGGTTCATGGATACCCAGGTCAGTGGGTAGCCGCTACATCCAGGGTTGTTTAACACTGAGTGGATGCCACCTGAAGGGAATCAAAACCCCTCGGCCTATTTACTGACCTGACCCCAAGAGCTTTCGGGATTTGACCCTGTGACCTCCCATTAGCGAGGCACTTGATTTGATTGATTGAGTTAACTCTTGGGGCTTGCGGACCCTATTATGTCGACATAAACTCATTTATTCTAGAATAACAGCCTAGAGGGCGGTGTATCTTTGTTTTAGCATCCATTCTTGTTCGACACCTTGGGTTGAGCAGAGGGTCTCCTTATTTCCCTTTGACTTGGTCGTTTCATGTTAGTGATCCATAAACTTGATGTGAGATGTTTCAAACCTAATGAGGGAGTGGTTGTTCAAGTAGCCCCCCACATGCCTAGATGCATACCTACTATGCTACAGCCTAAGATGCAGTTCTGTAGAGTTGATGGGTTCGATTTATACTGATCGCAGTGTTCATAACATGCACATCTCCTCTAGATGATCCATTTAGTTTTGTAGAGCCCTTCCTTCTTCAACGGGGCTCCTCCAGTTGTTCTACCCTCCCTCCCACCCATTTTTTGAGGGAAGGGGCTTTATATCTCATGTAGTCAGATATTATTGTATTCAGTCCTAGCTCATGTTTTTCCAGGTGCATTATTTATATGGGACACATTATATTATTTTTTGGCTTTGTTATGCTAGCATATCATGTACCATTCAACATGTACTTCATTGCTCAATTTTATATTTCTAGGCGAACCATTATTTTTGTACTAAGTTATCTTGGCAGGTATGGGTATGCATCCCCCACCTTAGTGAGGTCCGGTGCCACAACATAATAGGAGACTTGCATTAGTCTCGCCCCCTCTATCCATATCCTCTTTCAAATTTAGTTTCATTGGTCTCTCTCTCTCTCTCTCTCTCTCTCTGACTCCCATATGTTGTCTAGTGATTGTGTCTTTACAACGTACTTCAGTCATACGTTTTTCTCCTAACACTCATACATTGGGGGGCAATCTGTTATC
>APFE030252294.1:68261-84471 GCA_000404065.3 Pinus taeda | reverse complement strand
AATCATTTATTTATTTATTATTTCTAAATAAAAGTTTAAATATTTTTTCCCTCCTAACCAAATATAATAAAATATTCGAAGTGGTTATTCTAAGAATGGGATCAATAATATTTTATTATTGCTCATTATTCAAGGATAACTCAATATTTTGTTATAAATAGAAGGGTTTTCCATTCGTTATTTACTTTTGATTATTTTCATTGTCACACACCATATTTTTGTTGGGTTTATACATTATAGAGGAGAGAAAATCTACACAAGTTGAAGACATTTGAGGATAGCCAAGAACCCATCCCACAGAGGGGGGCTACTAACATTTATTTATTCCCTTCACAGGTGTTATAATAAAACTATTCTTTGTATATCTGGTTTCCATTGGATGATTGGAGTTATTACTCTTTCTTTTTGTTGTTTAAATATGACTGTGTCATAGATCCGGACTTTGGCAGGTTTTGCTTTTATTGGTTGCTGCAAATCTACAATGTTTAGCACCATTTATATTGTTGAGATTGTTTGTCATCCACAATCTTAAGTGGTTTATTTTCGTACATCTTTGAGAAGAAAACACTACAACACTAGCTATCCAAGATAATAATATTCCAAGGAAGGACATACTCTATGAACACCCGGGTGGGGTATGTGCCTTCAGAGACAATGATGATGGTGTCTATAAATCATTGGTCTCTCCAACATCGTACTTTGATCTTGCGGAGAGATAGAGTTGTTAGTCAATGCCTTGCTATGTCACAATGTTGGTTGTTATGATGCTAAACAGATGGGGTACCAACCTGAATCTTCTTTTGAGATCTCTTTAGATTGAGAATGTTCATGTACCATTTATGAATACCACCCTAGTTAACAGGGAGTGTTGAAAAATGTGTAACTAGGTTTGATATTCATAAATATGAAATGTACTTTTTATTCTTGTATATTTTCAAATGAAGGAAAAATTATTATTATTATTGGAGCATGGGTTTCATGTTCAAGGTATTTTGTTTTAGAGGTCAAGCACTCATTGAGTGCTTCTAGGATTTTTCTTAGGTCAAGAAGTCAAAAGATTCATTGTCATAAGTTGAAGACCTCATCAATCACATTGTAACTTGTAAATAAAATTATTTTTGTCTTTAAAAGTGTCAGAATACCCTTCAATACCAAGTCAGCCTGACAGTTGGGAAGTTGACCTATTTTGAGGAGCCACGTCCACTTTTAGAAGCCTATATAAAGGAGGGAACTTGACCTCCTTGGAAAACATTCTTTCTCTCTCTCATCCAAGTGAAGAACAAGAGAAAAAAGGTAGCAAAGAAGGAAGAGGACAAAGAAGACTTGTTTTTGGGCTACTCTGTCACACGTGCAAAGGAAGGCTAGGGTTTCTGCTATTGGACTAGGGTTTTTCTTCTGCAGGTTCAATTGTGAAGAAAGAAGAGAAAGAAGGTCAAATAAAGTCACATTATGCAATCCTCGAGAATTAGAAGAAGGATAAATCCAAGTGAAGGTATGAATAAGCCTTGAGAGTCTAAAATAAGTTCACATGTGTGGCAACAACAACTACTAGAAGGGCCAAAAATTTCTGATATGCAGTGGAGGTCGAAATTCTGAAATTGGGGGTCGAGGTTGTGCTACTGGAAGAAATTTGACTGGGTTTGACTTGGAAAAAGGAAGCACATCATCCGAAATGGTTGGACATGGTCTTGGAGGGTATTGTTCTTGGTCTAAAGGTCTTAGAATTCATCAATTGAAGAATCTACAAGGTCTTAGAATCCAAGCATAGTTTTCTCGTTTCAGGCTTGTGTAAACATGAAACTAAATCCAATCATAGTTCCCTATGGTTCAAGCTTGTGTAAAAATGAACCCATTTCCATTTGTAACCCTCGTGATTGCCATTCTATCAACCTCTTTTGTTAGATGGGCCTTGGTTGTTTCCATTCCGTCGCCACCATCCCTTCGGCTGATCATATGCTTTCACTTGGTTGTTTTACCCTTTTTGAGGAACAATTGCAATGAGAATAATTTAGTTTCTTGATGGATTCTTCGAGTGACAGTGGCTCATCAAACTCAATCCGGTCTCTATATGCTGCTAGCAACCCACTGATGAACCTTTGAATATTTTCTTTCTCATCCTTCAGGTAAGGCAAATACTTGAACAAATCTAGGAACCTACTAGTACACTCATCATCTATCATAGAACCCATCTGCATCTTATAAAAATCCTTAGATCTATCATCATAATACCTCTTAGATGGGTACTTCTTCTTGAAGAGTCTCTCGAACTCATCCCAAATCAACTCTTCTTCCTGAATTCCTTTGAAATTCTTCATATATTCCTACCAAATTTTTCATTTCCCTTTAAGACTAAAGGGAGATATTTTGGCTTTCATGCTATTTGAATAGTTATGCAATTTGAAGAATTACTTCATCCCAAGAAATCGTGCCCCTACATCTTCTGAATTCTCCATCTCTTCGTCGAATGTTAGGGAATTAAATTTCTTGAACTCCTCAGGCAAGTACTCACTCCTCCTATAAGGATGATGGTGGTGATGATTATGATGTCTCCTGGACGAGGAAATAGAATGAAACCAATACATATCGATCCTCCTATCACATGTATCCAATGATATTCCACCTCTATCTGTGTCCCCTCTATCCAACCTTTATTTTGATTGATACTTTCTACCATAAGCTCAATTAGTCTTCTCTTCCTGCTCTTGACTAATCCTCAACTATCCCTATCTCTATAAGTCTGTCAAACTCTAAAGGATGACTGTGTTGACCTCTGCCTTCTTTTCCTGATCCATTGTAAGTCTTTTCTAAGCCTCAACCAACTTGTCATTATCTGCCTTGCAACTTCGGATATCTTCTGTCAAGCTCCTAAATGTGCTACTATATCAAGAGAATACTCATCTCCTTGTTGCCCAAATGACCTGTAAGGAGAGTCACGTGAACTGTAGTCCAAAATTTTTCTCGTCACCTTTGATTCTCTTCTTCCTGCAAGTATACCATGCTAGATAAACCAAATAGATACAATAACTAAAATGATACCTCTATGATGTTTAGGGGAGGCGTATCTCTTATGAAAACTCAGTCCACATTAGCACGATTCATGTATAATCATAATCATATAAATATATCAACATCATGCATGATAATACCAACTAAATACAATGATCTCATCCATGACAACCATAACCATGAAAGTGCATGCATAACCACATGCATCTAGCCCATTCAGTCCAAGTGTTTGAACCATGCTCTAATACCACTTTGTAACACCACCTGTCATATCTACCCACTTTCACTAACTTTCCTGGGAAAACATGAGCTAAGGGAAACTATGGCATGACTCAACCTCCTAGATCACCTTAAGGAAATATGGTCAAAAAACTGAGACTTTACTGACTTCCCTTAGGTGCTACAAGACCCCCAAGAGCTAAAGCACCCTTCTCGGTGCCCAAACCCTGAGTTAAATTGTTGTTTCACTGATATGGATCCCTAGACATTGGCATAACACTATTTGAATTCAATTGTAACCCTCCACTCACATGAATAAGCCTATAAGGGAGAGATTGCAGTCTTTTTTACCTAGTTCTATGCTAGCGATGACGAGATCTAAGCCACCTTTTTAGGGCTAGTCACCAGACATATGTAAAAGAAAACAAAGTCAGGGACTTCCACATACCACCCCACCATATATTGGGCTAAACCAAATATTTCTTTCAACAAATCACCCATGTGCCATATTCTAAGCATCAATGTGGGATCTCATGGGATAAACCAATCCATAAACAACAAAGGGAATCTTGAGGTTAAACCCCCTCCACCCTCACACTACCATGATCTCACCTAAACCGTCCCAACATCACTGAACCAAACCGAGTTCATATGCCTCAGAATTCCTTCACTATCTCGTGAGGAACTTTCTTGTCTCCACCTACCTATTGAGGGCTCCCCAGAGAAAACCATCTCCACCCGCAACCCTTGGGATTTTCATGAGACCACCTCACCCAGATTCGAAACCTTCTAACAATCCAAAGCTCAACCAATAATGAATCCCATCACACCATGGCTATCTAGAAATGGCAAGGGAAGGCTAAAACCATTGTCAAAACCCATGCCAATGAAAAAAAATGAACAAAATACACACATGCATATACCATGCATGCCAAAACTAGCTAGGAAATCATACATGCAACCTGTTACTTGCAAGTATTTCCGCTGAAGCTACTTTATCCAACTTTCTTGCTTGATCTTTTCTTTCCTTGTCCTTTATTTTCTTGTTTACTTTCCTTCTCCTCTCGGTACTCTTCTCCTCTATGAAACCAATTCCAAAATCAAACTGAAGAAAGGCCCCAAACTAATGCTCTAATGTATTTTTATTATTGATGCCTCTAGTTTCTTCACTTTCCTCTATTTTCCTTTAATTTCTTCCTCCCATGCAACCTATAACCTTTCACCTCCCTTTCTCCTATTCTCCTTTATTTTGATAAAATAAATGCCAAAAATGTCTCTATGTCTTTTCAAAGCCTTTGCCATTGCCTTTGCCAATTTTCCCTTAGCCACAATAAACAACAAGTGATTCCCACTAGGATGCTTTTCCCAACATTCAACTTGGAATATGTGTCCCATGACCTTGGTCTTATTGTTCCGTTATTAACTTTATAACACGAACTTTTAACTTGGGGCTCTTACAAGATCCATTTATCCATCTGCCTTAGGATTTAAGAAACCTGAGAAGGTTTTCCGTCTATCCACCTGTGCATTAATCCCTACAGGAGTCAATGAATAATATATTCAAATATTGTTTCACTTTACAGTTCTATGTTTTCTTCACAAACACTGGATGTTACTATTACTTGTGTGAGAACTGTTACACATGACATTCTGAATAAATAGCAATTAAAGATACCAAAGCCAACTTTTACCAACAACCCACTTACTTCACACTTTGATCCCGCTTCAAGATCATTGATATATGTGTTGTAAGAAACATAAACTTATGATATAGAATAAACACTATCTACTGAGGTGGTAGATTCATCCACACAACCAAGAACCATCGCAACCTAGTTTTTTTTAACTAGAACCCCAAGAAAACGAGTGTTTTAATCATTTTTAGTGATAGTTGAAATGGATTAAACATCATCAAAAACCCCATCCACAAATTTTCCCATACTTCCAAAAATCATCAAACCAACATTTTTTTTTGTTTCTTCAATAAAAATCTGACATCATGAGTTTTGACACCTGATTGACACTCAATATCATGAAAGTTAAAATTTGTAATCTCGGGTTATAAAAAAAACCTGCCATATTTTACGAGGAGCATGTTAGAATTTTAATTGTTTTTCTAGTCAAATTTGAACACTTGTAAAACTATCAATAATAACTACAAATAGTAAAGTGCACAAGGTCATTCACAAAAAAAATATTATTCCAACATGTATTCAACTACCTTCTATGACGAATCGACTTAACAGCTCGTCCCCACTACTTTGTAAAATTGAACCAAATTTGATTTATGAATGACTTGATATACCTATTTCTCACAAAAGTTGACACGCAATTTCAATGTAGTGGGAAACTTATTCCACATAAAGTTATTTAATTTTAAGCTCTTTGATTTTTACGGACGTGAAAATAATTTAATTACTGAAAGTTGACCTCTATAACCTCTAGTCACAAAACAAATCTGCCATATTTTATCAGGAAAATTCTGAAATTTCCATTATTTTTTCTAGTCAAATTTGAAGACCCGTAAAACAATCAATAATAGCTATAAATAGTAAAGTTACCTTCTACAATGAATTGACTTGATAGATAGTCCCCACTACTTGATAAAACAAAACCAAATTTGATTTACAAATGGCTTGACACATTTATTTCTAGCAAAATTTGACACGCAATTTCGATGCAATGTGAACCTCATTTCGCATGAACAAATTTAATTATAAACTCTTTGATTTTGCACATGTAAAAATAATTTACTTACTCGGAACCTAAATTTTAATTCGTAATATAGCCAACACAACTACAAAACGCAATTTGTATATTGAAAAATGAAATTAACTGAGACAAATATACAAACAACACATAATAAACCAGACACAAAATATTGGCGGAAAAGACTTCAGCCTCATGGCTTCCTCAGGTATTCTCTCTGATTTTCATTAAAATAATTGAATATAGTGTTACAAATAAATAGATGAGAGACAATGTTCTCAAGATAGTGTGTGCTATCTTAGACACTTTTGGTTGATATAATTTCTCACCAGACACACATCAATATATGAGTTACCTAAACTAACTCCTATCTTAGAAGAACAACCCAAGAGTTAGGCACAAATTCCTAACTTTGAATATTTAATTTATTTATTTATTTTTGGATTTATTATTTTTTTATGAGAGAGGCTAACATTGTAAACTAGAAATAGCGAATATTTTGTTGATTAAATACTTATTACTATTATGCAATATTCGATTAAGTTTGCTTTTAAAAAATCCCCACAAGTACCGCTTTGTGATAAAACGTATGTGCGGGATAAAGACGAGAAACATTGATACCTTGTTCTTATCAGTATATTGAATAAAGACGCATGCACATATCTACACGATAAATTGAGTGTTTTCTATTAATAAGGAAACAAAGAATGTCACTTAACATTAGGATTCATTCAAAATAAAAAACCAATGACTTCGACTAAACTAAACAAGTCAAGGAACGAAAACTAACACTATGTCATATACTTTCAGCATAACACAAATGCATATACTATTACCTACATCAAAACTGATACACAACATTATTCATGTCATAATAAATATAAATTTACCATACAAAATAGCTTTGAACTAATTGTAATTATGATAATAAGCTAAGAAACTACTAAATGTGAACAAGAAATCGACATAGGTGAATATGTTTAAAATCTTGCAGTATTGAAGAGCTTTTGTATTTTTGCACTACTCCTATCATCCACAATTTAACAAAAACACCTTTGAGACACCATTGAAGATGCAATCTCATCTTCACAGATAACAATTTATGTAAGGCAAAAAAAGATGAGACAATACTCTAAGCTCTTAAATGAAATTTTCAAAGAGAAAATTCTACACAATTCACTACTCGAAATACGTAAAAAATTAGAAAAGGCTCTTATCGATATCAACAAATATCTTATTTCCTTCCTACTTTGAAATTTTCAAAATGCTTGTCATCTCATTTCCCTATAAATCACCACTTGTATGTCACGAAATCTATGTATCAGAGATAAAACTGACATCCATATCTCTCAATCGTTCTAATATCTATCCCATCATTAGTATTTATTATTTTTATTATTATTGATTCACAAATCTAACAATTGGAACAAAGTGAGTTATTTTTTCTGTGACTGCAAATAGAGTTTTTTACTCACTATACTAGCTTTTTCAAATGTTCATAGACTTGTTTCCTTATAAATAACCACTTGCCACTATTTTGCATCTGAAACACACTACAATGATAAAGCTACCATCCAGATTTTTTATTGTCCCAACGTTTGTCCTTTGATTAATAAAAAACAACCCTACAAGTAAATACCTGTCCTCTCAATGTTCAATTCACTGAATACACACTTACCCACACACTCAAAAAACCACATAAGCACTAAAACATTAAATCTAGACACATGATTCTTGTATACTTTCAACATAACAAAAATGCATATGTACAGGACTACAAAGAAAATCCATTGTGCACAAAAGTCTCTAAATCTTTCATTGTACGAACCTCCACACTTTTCACAATCAATTACAAAATACTTTTAAAATAACACAAATGCATATGCACTTTAAAGCTAAATAAGCTTTTCTCTTGCACACAATATACTAATATGAAAAAAAGTTGAAAACAAATTACAATTAAAAGATCCCTCCACACTGCCCTCACTCTGCTTAAATCCCACACATCACTCATTTCGCATATGAATTTGTTTTCTGCATAACCACCGCACACAAAAAAACCTCCTTTGCATAACTTCATACGCATAACTACTTCCGAATTCAACAATGCCCTTCAGTTAATCATTGACATTTAAAATTGATATTAATAGATGTGAGTTCTAGATATCGTGGGGAGGAAGCACTAGTTGCGAAATACGTTCCTAAATAAGAATTAAAGAAGATATTTGTATATTTATTATTTTAATCAACTTTGGACAAATATTTCATCACAATCAAAGCTTCGACACATGCATTTGTTCTCCGCACACGCTTCCTTCGAGCAACATTGTCCATTATCTGCAAAAATCTCTCAAGCTTTCATTGTATGAACCTCTACATTCTGCAAAATCTATTAATAATAAAATAAGAATTGCTCTTACACATAATCTACTAATATCAAAACACATTACAAATAAAATATATCTTCGCACTTCCCTCATTCTGCACAAATTCCACACACGCATTTGTTCTCTGCATAACCTTTGCACACGCACACCCACTTGTGCACAACTTCTTCAGCACAACTACTTCCACACTTAATAACTCCCTTAGGTCAGTCATTGGCATTTGAAACTCATATTAATTAATGAGCATATGTTAGTGAACTGCTTTTCTAAATAAGAATTAAACAAGAGATTTGTATATTTATTATTTTAATAAACTTTCTACAAAGCTTTCGGCATACTCAAAACTCTGTGCACATGCATTTTTTCTCCACACACGCTTCCTCTGAATAGCCATCTCCACACAACCACCTTCACTCAATTCCCTCCACATATCTACTTCCGAAGTTCCGAAATACATTCCTAAATAACAATTAAAAAATAGATTTTTATATTTATTATTTTAATAAACCTTGCACAAAGCTTTCTGTATATTTGGGAAATAATGAACTACTAACACCAAGGACTAACATGTACCAGCTCCTTTTAATGCAAATATTGAAATGTCTCACTTTGTTTTACTGCACAACACTTCTTCTTCACATGGATTGAAAACACATTTTGTTTAGCACCCCCATATATGCAAAGGAGCCGCCTTAACAATATTAATTGGAGATTTTTTACCCCCTCACAACCCCCCCTATTTAAAAAACCTGCAACCACATCAATTCTCGCATCATTGAGTAGAACACTAACATAACAATGTCCAACAACCACATATCACATGAATTGAAAACACAATTTAATTAGTATTATATAATAGGAATAGATTTTACTGTCCAATGGTTACGATAATTGTTAAAAAAAAAATACTAGCTCCTTTTGCACCCTCGTCAGTGTCAGAGAACCCTTGTCTATGCAATGGACCCCCAATTCTTCCATACATCTCAGTACACTAAAAGTTCCACACAAAAAAACTATACCAATTACCGCATCATTGATATGATAAGGACCCTAGTTCTCCCAAACATACTCCATCCTTTGCATAAGGAAACATAATAATATTAATTCAACATTTGTTCAGTGCTCTGCCCCCCTCCCCACCAATGAAAATAACCTACAATTGCATGAATTCTTGTGTCATTGAGAAGAGCATTAACATAAGAATGTTTTATTACAATAATTGTTAAATAAACGATACTGTCCTCCCTTTGTAGCCTGTTAGTTTCAGAGCACCCATGTCTATGCAAAGGACCTCCAGTTCTCTTACACATACTACGTCCTCCAGACAGTAAAAGTTCTGCGCAATGAAATCATACCAATTACCTTATTGTCATTAGCGTCACAAGACTCACCATGCAAAAACCCTAGTTCTCATAGATACTCTGTACTTTGCACAATGAAGCATAATAATATTAATTCGACATTTGTTCATATGCCCCTCCATGCGGGGGCTACATAAAAAACCTGCATCCACATCAATTCTTGTATCATTGAGCAGAGAAAACTAACATAATAGTTTCATGCAACCATATCAATTCTCACATCTTTGAGCAGAGTCAGCACTACCAGAGCACTCACCAACATAATGGTCACTCACAAAATTATTTTTATTTTTATTTTAAAATGAATTTTAGATAATGGAAAAAACCAAAACTAAAACGCCCTCCACTAGGGGATTTAGGTCCCATTAGAGTTTTCTCAGCCAATGAGAAATTATAAATAAAAATTCAAAAAAATTCAAAAAAGTATTTTTGAATTTATACAAAAATAGAAATATTAAGAATTTTCCTAAAACTTTGGTTAAAATTGCAAAACCACAACCATATAATAAACCATCAAGAGGAAAATGCTATAATCCCTATGGAGAAAAACACTAATAATATATATGAGATTTCCAAATGATAATATATGAACTTATACATCAAAGTGATAGTGATAACATTGGAGCACAAATGGATATTTCAACACTTATGCTAGAATTAGATTTCAAATTAAACTTTGACCATTTAGTGTTTGAACAAAAATCATCACATGATTACACAATTGAACACATTCATAAAACATTATAATAATAAATTTCCAATGAGATAATGTCATTCATCAAAGCAAGTGTATACTTAAAATTGTGAAGAAAAATGTGATCATTGATTGTAATGTGCTAGAGTATTGATTGTGGTTTTGATAGGCAGAATCATTTCAATTCAATGTTTATCTCAAATATGAGACACTAAACCAATATTTACAGCATTTGTCCTCAAGCATTTTCCTTATTGAACCACCATGACATTTGAAAGGAAATGCATCAAAACAATTTTACATGCTTTAAAATTCAAAATGTACGAGAAATAAATCTCTTAGATTTATCAAAGCGGAAAATCCATTCATGAATTATAGCCACGAATTAGAAAGAGCTTCAAACCTATTGTGAAACTTTCAAAGATCTATGTTGTATATATCTTAATTCCCAAATTTCAACAACAACAAGATAGTGACATACCATTACCAATCCACTTATTATGATGTGCAAATTGCAATTAAGGCAGGTTATAGTGATATGTTTGATGTGTTTTCCATTTTTTCACGATGCTGCTATGGATAACGACTAGACTCATCCCCCATGTGCATTGGCCATATTCGAATCTGGATATGCCGTACCCAAAACCACATACATATCAGCCCCATCCACAATGTATCAAGGATGTTCTAGTATCCAATATGCTATATGACACATCCCTAACCTTGTACACACAACTTTTTGGTGATAATTGTTTGAGAGGAAGTACTTTTAGGTTACAAGGAACGGTTGTAGTCCTGCATTGTCTTATGTGCACATAGTGGTTGTTGACATAAGTTTTCGCAACGTTTGTGTGTGGATTGGCATTGTAAAGCTTTACACTAAGACAAATTAAGACAAATCATGTTAATGTGATTTTTCATAGTGATATAATTGTTGTGATAATGGAGAGGAATCATGAGTCGGCTTAGGGTTCATGTGAGAAGTCTCTTTTAAGATTGTAATTTTAAATAATTCCAAGTTAGGTTTAAAAATCACTAAAAATTTAGAATTTATTTTCAAAATAGCTATTCATTATTCAAAATTTTTAATCTAGATTTAGATAATGAGTTTGGTAAATATCACAATACATTGTTGGATTCTTTGGCATGTGGACATTGGTGTCTTATGGAATCTATGAGGGAATTCCAAAAAGTGTTGGATATAACCTTTGTATCTTCCTCTAAAGGGATGTTTCTAGGTTGAACCATTCTATTTATGTACTTTAATTCTTGAATGTTGATGACAACATTCTCATTAATGGTCTCTCTTGTGATGGTGTTAATGGAAATAGGAATTTTTGTTGTTTCCCCCTTTTTGATAATGTAAACTTGGCATATTTAAATTCCCAAAGAGAATAGCTTTCTCATGACCGAGTGGAAAATTTAACTTAATAATATGTCATATTATTTATGAAAGCTAAACCTTCATCTTCTATTCTTCCAAGCACCAAGGCCAAACATGGGATGAAGCAAATGTTGATGGAAAAAGAAAAAACATTTTCCACAAGAAAATTTCCAATTGTAGAAGTTCAACTCATTGTATACCCATGAGAAGGAAGGCTTAGATTTTTCCAAAATTCAAATATAATTTCAAGCTCCCATGGCACCAAGTCCATAAATCTAATGTTTCATTAAAAAGAAGTGATTACAATACCATGGAGAGGATTTATTATATCATAATAAGGGGCTCATATGATATATATTGATAAGAGGATTTGTTACCTATTTTGAAGATTTTTCTTAATTAGCTATGCTAGGCATATTTTCTAATGAGGAAGTTTAATGGGATTCTTTTTTATATAATTTGTGTGAATCATATGAATATTGTTAAAGTTTATCACGAAATGTCTTTTAGGTGTCTCACATAGGATGTCACATTTTAAGAAGCATTTCTTTTGAAAAAATGCATGTTTTTCATATTTCCAAGTGGTATTCACCATAAGTATAATTATGGAATAACATGTGGGACATTGTAACTGAAGGATATTATTACGCACATAACTATTTAATGGTGAATTCCAATCTCTTTCTCTCTCTACTAAGCATACATACGTCCAACCCCTAGGTTTTTATCTTAAGATTATATTATTATCTTAGCCAATCATTTATTGTGTTAATAGTGACTTAATTATTATTCAGCCGATATTTGTTGATATAGTTATTTTGGATAGAATTTTAATAAGGCATGGTTATACATATGTATTTTCAATCATGGGGCATTTATGGAGACAAGCAACTATTATACCAGTGTATAGACATTTTCTTTGGCACAAAGATTTGATAAATGCAACATTATGCCATAACAAAATCCATTATACTAGCACTAGGTTCCTTTAGGTCTTCCTCTCTAGGGTAGATGCCAAATAAAATCATCATTTGAGTCAATAAAGTTCCTTGGAGACTTCTCTCTCACACAAATCCATTTGAAGTACAATGTTGGTTCCTTTCTATCTACCTTTCCACTCTTGTTTCACTTCACAATCATCCTAAATTTTAACTCAATACACACAAGATGATTATAATCATAAATAATTGTTACATTTCTTATTCTCTAAAATTAGCATCCACCCAAACTACTCAACTTTAGATTCAATGTAGGTGCCCTTGAGTAGTACCCTCCCACCCTAGAAATTATATCTCAAGCTCATTCCTTAGATCCACTATCCCACCCATCCCTTTGTTTCATTATCATGGTTCCTTAGAGATTCACTCCTCATCCCAACATGCATGTCGCATAGATAAAGGAGGGCACTAGATATTTAGAACATCCCAATACCACTACCCTATTATATAACCTCCCATTCAAAATGGATGCATATTAATATTGAATAAAATAATAATGGAAAATGAGGCACTTAAATAATGCAATCTAACCACAAATTGTGCAATATTTTGATCCACCATCTCTAGACAATAGTAGACACCCATCCAAAATTAAGAATAGGTTTTATCTTTTGTTAAGAAGAGGCTTAGGAATCATACTAGAGAAAATAGCACTTAAAGATCCATTGTTAATCATAGAAGGTTATAGGCATATTTATATTCATTTTGGATATGTCATCCTATAAAATAAAAATGTTAATATCCATCCTAGTATGTTAGTCCATAGTAGATAAGGAAAACTCATTAGCACTAGATTAAAATCCTTCTAAGAGAATTAACATCCCACAAATCCATCAAATAAAGAAAGCTCTTTACTCAAATATCACCCATGGAAATGGATATATTTGTAAAAAAAAATTCCCCTATCTTACTAAGTCTCCTAAAGTTATCCATTTCCACCCTACTATTGGACATTTGCTAGCATGGGAAGCTAGTTACTTCCTCCATGTTCCTTAGATACACCTAATTATAAAATATAGTAAGATCTAGAACCTCCATGCACATGATTATTCCACAAAATCTAGAAGATCTACTTATTCTATCAAAACGTTGCATCATGAGAGAATAATAAATCAACAATATCTATAAAAGATAGAATTGTTCATAACAGTCAACTACCCATTTTGACAAGCAACATAATACCTTAGTAACCACATAAAATAACCCTATACCTCTGGCATCCTTAAACTATAAAATGCTTTTAGACTATACATGATCTAAAATATGAATTTCTCATTATCACATACTTAAAACATAATCCAAACAAAACAACATATCTATAAAAAAAACATACTACCTAAACAGCATCTCACACTTAATGGCTTATCAAATAAAAATCACATATATCCATCATAAATTACAAATGAACTAAATCCAACTACTCCATGCACAAACTTCATGGCCACATCCCTCCTGCACAATACCATCAGCATAGACTTAATTTTATAAATAACACACAATAAATTTATAAGCGGCCATTCTCCCCAATGATAACCTCAAAAACAATCTCACACTTAATGGCTTATCAAATAAAAATCACATATATCCATCATAAATTACAAATGAACTAAATCCAACTACTCCATGCACAAACTTCATGGCCACATCCCTCCTACACAATACCATAGCATAGACTTAATTTTATAAATAACACACAATAAATTTATAAGCGGCCATTCTCCCCAATGATAACCTCAAAAACAATTCCTGATAGAAGGATTCTATCAAAATAAAAATCCTCCTCCCCAATACCATACCATCAGCATAGGATTAGTTTTATAAATAACACACAATAAATTTATATGCTGCCATTCTTCCCAATGGTAACCTCAAAAACAATTCCTGATGGAAGGATTCTATCAAAATAACAAGTCAAGGCCCTTTCAAGCCAGATGAGTAAAGTAATTTGCAATTGTATCCTGCATACCCTAATCTATTTACTTCATTAAAAAAACAAAAATACTCGCTATCTACAATCACATGAGAGGTGGTATTTGCCAGGTGGGCTCAGGGAATGCACCAGTAGGGCACGATGTATTGCCGCTGCCTTCTTCCCCACTGACAGAGATGGGCCGAACTCTGTGTAAAGATGGATCAACGCATGACCCAACAACAATGTTAACGGGACCAGCCGCCCGAAGAATCCCGTCAACGATCCCTGAGATGACCTTTTGTTGAGAGCCAATAACAGATATAACAGATATAGAGAGAGAGCTGCAATGTGGGAGATATAAGCCAGACAGTGAAAGTATCTGCCATAAGCCGGGGAAGGACCTCACTGAACCAGCAATGGAGATGGTCACATCAACCACATTCCCTAGAGCGCTCAAAACATAGACGCCCCCAACCTGAAGCCTTTGGTAAAATCCACTTAGGGACCGAACTATATCAGCCCCGGGTTGAACTTCCACAACATGAGGCATCATTGCGTCATTACTCTCTTTGTAATGTACAGGCTTCTTTTTCTGTTTGTTTTTGGAACCAATGGGACGACCCCTTCTGCCTGACTGCGGCGTGTTATTAATATTCTGTTCACTATCTTTGCTCCCGCTTCCAAAGGAAGCTGGAGAGTCGTAGTGCTGTTGGAATGGACCCCGCGACCCAAACACATCTTCATTGTGGGGCATATCATCTGAATAAAACTTTGGCTCCATCGCGCACAACAGATTCGGCAGGGCAACAAAAATAATGAAGAAAAAGCCAATGGGTATCCGCAGGAAGTTTACCGCAGAGCTGAAAAAAATTCGAATATTCTATGCTAGTTAAAGTATTTGAGAAAGAACCTTATTATCAGAAAAGCTCTGCAGAATAAATATGTAAGAAAAATAGAATTGCCCAAGCAAGTTATTCTCAATGTAATAACAATCGTGCTAACCCCTATTCCTGTAAATTGAAAATTGGGGTTCTTCGCAAAAGAAGTTTCAGAAATGTATACCTAAAACCAGTAGAAACGGTTGAAGAAATGTATACCGTCGATAGGTGCAGGTGATTAGTTACGCCAATAAAAGGAAGACGAAGCAGTGCTTCTTAGCAAAACCCTATGGACTATGCGTGACTGATCTTCTCCTTTTATAGATCACACGGATCGCCGACCATGGAGTCAATTAAGACTAATGTAACTCGTCCCATGCTTGAAAAGTAATCAACACTAATGTAACTCCCACGGTGCTTAAAAAAAAATTTGTATACATAAATGGGTAACTCCACCCTATCTTTCGAAAATAATGAATAAAAATTAATTTCTAAATGGTTATTCATCTTTATTTTTATTTGTATTTTTATTTATTTATTTAATTTTTTTTAACTAACCATATGAAGGTGGTAACCATATAAAGGTGGTATGATATTCTTCTCTTAAAACAATTTAAAATTATTATTTTAAATGAAATAATTAATATACACATATATATATA
>APFE030252294.1:44131-64665 GCA_000404065.3 Pinus taeda | reverse complement strand
ATGAAGATATTTTATTTCTCAGATGACTCAATGCCTGAGATATTTTGTATGAGATACTTCTATATATTCCCCCTCGCATAAGTTAGCAGGGGTTGGACGTTGGATGTCGGAGATTGTTCATATCTATTATGTTGTTCTTTTATTGTAACTCTCAGAGAAGTAATACAAAAGATGATGGAATTTCCAAAGCTTTGTGTTGCTTGATGCTTTCTGGTGTTTAGCTTAAAGTTGCAGGATTCCCGCGTATTTCATGGCACAATAAGTTTTTCTTATAACTCTTTGTTACGTGTTTTGTTATCTTTCATATCTCTTTCATGTTTCCTGTGTCTTACAGTTAATAGCAAGGAAAAAGAATAGTTCCAGGATTTAATCACAGATTACCCTGAACTCAATCTAAGCTATTCTGAACGTTTTTCTTCGGGTATAGTAATAAAGGTGTAATTCTTAACTGCTACCCTTTCACACTATATCTTTCACAATGATTATTGTTTCAGGAATTCAAGTTTTCTCCTGAGGAATATATCTCTTTCTCACACCCCAGCTTAGTGGAAATTTCTTAATTGCTTCTCACTGGTTGTTTACATTACACCATCATAATTTCAAGTTTGTTTCATGAAGTATCTAAATAGCCCTGTAACTCTAGCTGCTCAAACTCAAGATTTCAAGTAACCAATAGCCACAGAATCCATTGCCCAATGGACTAACTTTATCTGCAGATCTTCACTTTAAGTACAGAAAGACATCCTTCCAACCAAACATAAACCAAAACCTTTACTTCATAACTAGCCTAATATCTCCACAGAACAGAGATAAACCTTAAAGAGAGATCCCTCTCTGATTACAGCTGGGCTAGAAGCTGTAATCCAAAGATTGGTTAGTGGTTACCCCGGCCGTATTCCCTTGGGAGTCATAGGGAACAACCTGGGTGTTAACACCAATATCAAACAATCAGTGGATTTCACCCTTAGTAATTGTTCCTAAAAAGAATGGAAAATGGAGAGTGTGTATTGACTATAGGGAATTGAATAAAGCCACTTTTAAAGATCACTTCCCATTGCCTTTCATAGATAACGTTTTAGATACACTAGTAGGAAATAATTTTTTTCATTTTTATATGGTTTTAGTGGGTATAATCAAATCCAAGTAGCCCCAGAGGACCAAGATAAAACTACCTTTACCTACCCATGGGGAACTTATGCTTACCGAGTAATTCCTATTGGATTATGTAATGCACCTACAACATTCTAAGGAGAAGTATTAGGAATTTTTTTTGATCTAATTCATGATTGTGTGGAAGTGTATATGGATGATTTTACAGTTTATGGAAATTCTTTTGAAGAAGCTCTTAAAATTTTGGAAAATTTTCTCATTATATGTGAGGAAAATATCTCATTAAGCCATGAAAAATGTTTTATGATGTTTACTGAGGGAATTGTTTTAGGACACTATATTTTAGGAAATGGAATTAGAGTGGACACATCTAAAGTAGAAGTTATTTCTAAATTATCAATTCCAACCTGTCAACGAGATGTTAGAAGTTTTCTTGGTTTCACTGGTTATTATAGAAGATTCATAGAAAACTTTACAAAAAATGCATCTCCAAATTTCAAAATACTCGAATTCAATTGGAATTATGATTGCCAAAAGGCCTTTGAGTCATTAAAAGAGAAAATCTTTGAAGCACCCATTCTTAGAGGACCAAATTGGAAATTACCTTTTCACATTTCAGCTGATGGTTCAGACACAACTTTAGGAGTTGTACTAGGAAAAAAAGACTTAACTCCATATGACATTTATTACACCAATAAAAATTTGACTTCTGCAGAGTTAATTATATTGTCAGAGAAAAGGAGTTTCTAGTTGTTGTTCATGCCATCAATAAATTCATACATTATATTACTGGCTATGAAACTTTTGTACATAATAATCATTCTGCAATTATATACTTAATGAATAAACCAATCACTAATGGAAGAATCACTAGATGGTTTTTGTTTTTGCAAGAGTTTAACATTACTATTTTGGATCGACCTGGAAAATAAAATACAGTTGTTGACTTTTTATCAAGGATTCAAAATGATAACAATGACATGCTTGTAGAAGATAACTTTCCTGATGAATATCTTTTTGGAGTATCTACAAAATATCCATGGTTTGTAGATATTGCTAACTATTTGGCTACAAGAAAATTACCATCATATTTGTCTTCTCGAGAAAAAAGGAAGGTAATTCAAATTAGTGCATCTTATTCATGGATAAATGAAAAATTGTATAAAACAGGGCCAAATTTGATCATCCAAAGGTGTGCTAGAGAAGATGAAGTACCAGAGATATTGAAAGCTTATCATGATGAGCCATGTGGAGGACACTTTGCTAAAAAAATAACTTTTTACAAATTCCTTCTCTTAGGATACTATTGGCCTTCCCTTTTTAAGGATGTCAGTGAGTATGTTAAGAGATGTGATAGTTGTCAAAGGATGGGGAAACTTGTTCCTTCTGATGAGATGCATCTATAATCTTAGGTACTTATTGAGCCTTTTGAAAAATGGGCTCTGGGTTTTTTTGGTCCAATCAATCCACCATTGAGGCATAACATATGCATTCTTGTTTGCATTGATTATGTTACGAAATGGGTAAAAGCTAAAGCACTTCCTTTTGCTACTGAAAATGTTGTAGTTTCATTTCTTTTTGAGGATATCTTTACTCGTTTTGGTGTCCCAAGAGAAATTGTAACAGATCAAGGTACTCAATTCACATCCAAGCTGGTACAGAAGATAATGTAGGAGTACAAAATCAAACATCGGAATTCTACTCCATATCATCCTCAAGAAAATGGATAGGTGGAGTCCACCAATAAAGTCATTAAGACAATTCTCACCAAAATTGTGCATCTACATAGAAGAAATTAGGTAGAAAAGCTTCCAAATGTTTTACGGGCATACCGTACCACATGGAGAAATGCTACAGGGCATACTCCCTATGAGCTTGTTTATGGGAAGCAAGTCCTATTTCCCATTGAGTTTCAAGTCGAAACTTTCAAGATAACAACCAAATTGGGTCTTGATCTTTCATAGGCACAAAAACAAAGAATGGAGAAACTGAATGAAATTGATGAGATAAGACAAGATGCAATCCAAAGAACCAATATAGTTCAACAACATAGATCTAGGTGGCATGAGAAATATATGAAAGAGAGAAAGTTTTAGCTAGGAGATTGGGAATTACTATTTGATTCAAAGTTCAAATATTTCTAAGGGAAATTTCAAACTCATTGGCTTGGGCCTTATGAGATTGAAACAGAATTTGATAATGGTGCAGTTAGGATTAGAACTATTGATGAAGAAAGGACCACTTTTCTTGTGAATGTTCATCAACTGAGACTCTATCATAAGCCATTGACAATGGAGGAATTTATCAAATATTTGCAAGATAATACTGATTTAAAGTTGGTGAAGAAGGATTTTCCTTCTTCCCCAACTTGATCCCCAAAATATTGTTTCTTCTTTCTTTTATATATATATAATATATATATATATATATATATATATATCTATATATTATAATATATATATATATTATATATTATATATATATATATATATAAAGTAATAATAATGTATAAACTTGAAAACCAACAATGGTTAGCATGTTTATACAAAAAATCTAAGGTGAAAATCAATTTTTGACACCTTAAATTTTCCTCATACCAATTCTAAACCCATTTTCTTATACCCCACTCTTTTCTTTTCAAAAATAAAATAGCTATAGAATAGCAAGAAATTTGTAGCTTTTACAGAATTATGTTGCTGATGTTTGACAGGAACCACCAATTGGGCAATTGAAGTAGTGATTAAATTCATTCTTGAAAGCACCTAAAGACAATGAAGAAAGGAGCAAACAAAGGTTAGAAATATCAATGTAAAGGTATTCAAAGGTATGCAAACATTTAATTTAGTAATAAGGATAAAAAAAAACATTTAGTATATGAATTTTATGATGATTGTACCACCGATTAAAAACCATCATTACCTAAGGTTGAAATATATTTTGGTAATATCACCATAACACCGCTATTGTCTCCACTCATTTAACAACACTCCCAACTCAAATTCGAATTCATTGAAGAGATCACTGAAATCGTGAACTCACATTCATTAAATCCTCTAGAACGGTCATTTCATTTGTTCCTCTCTTGTACTCATTTTCGTTTATACCCTTGCCGAAACCCCTCATTTTGAAACCCTGATCCATTTTTTGTCAAGAAGCAAGTCAGAGGCAAAAATTTCCGATCATGGGGATCATTGTGAGGTCTGAGCCAAATGGAATAAATTTCATGAAAGGTTACCCACAAGGGAAAGAAATATTGCAAAAAGTGCAGTGGCTACATTTCGTGGAGAAATTTGATGGTTTCAACAAATAGGTGACCAATCCTTCGACAAATCTTTTGATGGAGTAGAAGTTGAGATTAGAGATATCAAATTTGTAGTGACAGAGTTCCTTATCGCTTAAGCTATGGTCCTATCCAGAGGAGGAGAACGATGTTTAAAAACAGAGGCATAGAAAGTGAAGAGTGGAGAATTTTCTTAAAGAATCCAGGTATGGATGTATCCATTTTCAAGAAAGGAATCCCAAGCACTACACTTAAAAGTAAATGGAGAAATATATTACTAGTTATTCAAAAAATTATCTCTTATGAAGGAAGGTTGACTGCATATTTTCTATCACATCCACCTAATGATGCATTTTCTGGAAGGGGATGAGATCAATCTCCCATACTTTTTGTTGAATAGCTTAAGAAAAATGTCAAGAAATGTACAAAAAAAAATCAATTTATAGAAACCACTATGTATTATCATGGCTTCATCAAAATGCTTATTGAAATCCACCTTAAGGGTTTAGGAGATGACTAGGAAAACTTCTTACTTAGAAACCATTTTAAGGAAGAAGAAGAGGAACAAACCAGTAATAGTAGAAGGAAAAGAGGGAGAAAAACAATATTTGAAATCCCTATTCAAAAGTTACCTCAACAAAAGTGCCAGGAATAATCAGAGGATGCAATTTCTATTGAACAAATTTTAGGAAGCATAAAAAATTAAACTATTAGAAGAAAGAAAGTCATGAAAGAAGAAGAAAACACATCCAAGGAGAGAGAAGAGATCAAAATGGAAACGAAAAGAAAATAATTAAAAACCCTCCTCCATCAATTGTAAGAAGAAGTGTCAGGCTTAATCCAGCACTGAAGAAACCATTTCTAAAAGATATAGAATATGATACAAAGGAAATAGAGAAATAGAGGACTCCCTCACTTACTGTCATTTCACCCATTCAAATCCCAGGCCGAAAAATGCCAAAGATAGATCCAATACAACAAGAGATATAAAATTATATCGAATCTTTGGAAAAGAATGCTGCAGAAAAGAAAATTGGTTCAACAATGCATGAAAAAAATATCAGTCTAGTAGCCCATAAGAACCTCCAGCCATAAAAAATCTAAAACAAGAAATCTTTGATTGGAGATGCTAAATAGACACATACAAAGGGAATATGAAGCTGTGAAGATGTAGAATGAAATCCAAAGGAACCAAAATGACAATATTCTCTTACATTTGAGTTTGTGGTATAAGAAAAATAAGAAGCTGAAACAAAAGAATAAGGTCCTTAAAAGAAAAGTGATAAATCTGGAATACAAAATTATGATGAACAAGCCATGGAAGTGGCAAGGAAAAAGGTGAAAAAGACAAATTTGGATGTGCTAGCTCGAGTTTCAAAGGAGATGCAGTAGCTGACAAGGGCACTAATTTTTTCATTTTTGCGTGAGGACATGCAATGACCTCCGTGTGGGGGAATGTAGAGCCTCATGAATGCTTTATCTTGACAATCTTCTTCACTCATTTTCCTTCTCCTTGACCATTTCTTTTAAATTGACAAGCATCAAATTGCAAGTTTTTGACATAGTTAAGGTGGTAATTATCCTGTTTTCATATTTCCTAAATGTTCCTTATTATTAAGTTAAATTTTGCATTGGCTACCAATTCGTGCAATTTTTGCAACGAACATCTATTTATGCATCCAACTACATTGTTGAACTGGGTCTGAGGCACCATTCAAGGAAAGAGAGATATGGGCAAAAATAGGTTGATCCCTTCAACAATCTCCTCGTATTCATCTGCACCAAATCGTTAGAAGAAAGCCTAAATCACATGGTCAAAGGAAATGATCAACACATAGCTGGAGCAAGCGAGCAAGAGCCCGAGATGAAAATGCCTCATGATTTTCTTTTCCAAATAGCAAATCATGAGAGAATTGTTATCTATTTCTCAGTTTGATAGTTAAATTAGAACTCTATTAGCTGAAAGTAGGCGTGAAAGCCTCAAACAGTTATTAAATGGATTTTATAAATATTGTAAGGTAGGACAAAACAAGAGACGATGTGAATGAATTTTTGGAGACTGTAATTGTTTTAAAACTTTGTCTTTTTATTTAATGGAAGCACCTTTAAAGACTTGATGCACAATTAATTGCTCATTGGAGCTTGTGATTACCTGTTTGTGGAGGGCCCCTGCAAACAACGAGGGTTTTTAAATTATAGATTTCCCTTTCTGTTATTATTTGTTGTAGTATTTTCGTACATGTTCATTTCATAATTCTTAGTTTGATTTTAGATTGGATACCAGCATTGATATTTATTTTAAATTATAAAAGTAGTAGTGAAGTTCTCCATTAGTTGTTTTTGGATCACCGAATATTAATCCTAGCCATTTCTAGTTTTGATTTTCTTATGATAGCATTACAACTCCCTTTTATAGTTTATGCAGTTGATTTGCCTTATCAAAATACCAGTGGTTTCCTTGTGATTTCTTTGAAATTTCATCCAAAAAATCATTTCAACTTCATTAGATTAAGTATATAGATTCCTCTTAGCTTTATGATTAGAGCATTTTCATTGAAATGTTTCTTAGTTTAATTTCAAAAAGAAGTATGGTTTGATTGTAGTTACTTTCTTGAACTTTCAGTCTTGAAGAAAGTGTGAGTTAATATAGTTTTCATTCAACAAGTGTGAGTTAATATAGTTTTCATTCAGCAAGTGTGAGTTAATATAGTTTTCATTTACCAAGTGTGAGTTAATCTAGTTTTCATTATGCAAGTGTGAATTCTTTACTGTTTCATTTTTCAAGTAAGGAATACTGCTTTAGATTCACAATCAATTTAGTTTCACTAGATAGCAATTTTAGTTCCATTATTAAAATAGGAATACAAAACTTCAAAACACATTTCCAATAACTCAATCAATTAATAAATCCAACTTAATAAAAAGGCTTCTAGCATATATTGTGCAGTTGCACTTCACAATTTTACCAACTTCGTTCGATAATTTATGTAATCAAGTTAAAAGACAATTAAATTAACAAACAATTGCTCTTACTTACTGAAGGCCAAAAAGCTTGCATCTATGTTGTTTGAAAGTCGCTACTAAAGTGTAAAAGTAAATAAATGTTAGGGATAGTCTTAGGTTTCATTACATGGTGAATAAACTTGAAAATCATGTCTTCCACCTTCCACTAAGCATAGTTATGGATTAGGTTTTGAAGGGTACTTGAGTTAACTGAGGGTGGATATTTTCCTTTGGAGTCCCTCATTGTTTTAAAGGGTGGAGGCTCCCAGTTTCCCTATATTGATACTCTCTACTACATAATCAGATTCAGTACCCTCTAGATTCCCCAAAAAGGTTGGAGGTGTTGAAGCTGTAAAAATTTAGGGTGGAGAAATATTTGGAAACCTTGAATTAAGTGAGGAAGGAGAATGTCATCTCTAGAATTCCCTCATTAGCTAAAGGGTGGAGGAGGATTTCCTCTTCATTCTCGGTATAAGCCTACATCTATAGGCAAAGTGGAGGTGGAAAAGACCTCTGCAATCCCTCATTTTGTCCTAAGCTAGGGGTGGAAGCTGCTCTGTTGGCATACTTTGAATGGTTGGGAGGCGAACTAGGGACCTTATGACAATGCCTTAAAAGAGGGTTATAATATGGAAACATAATATGTGATTCCTATGTGATCTAATGGATTTTGAAGTTGTATATTTATGCATTGCCAAAATGTACATCTGCATGTTGGATAAAAAACGATCATAATACAAGGTCTTGACAAGTTTGGGATACACATGGGGTGTGGCTTAATATAATTTTTTTTCATGGCAGTTTCCTTGTTGTAGCTTCATTGAATTTTGTTGTATTCTAGTAACATAAATTCCTTTTAATGATTGTGCAATTGTATGTACACAAAGGAGAGAAAATAGGTTTACACTGAGTTAGATATTGTGGTTACATTTGGTTTTCTCACCTAGACAGGAAGAAGGAATTTGTGGCAGCGTGCCATTATTGTAGCTTCAAGCTGTAAAGTTATTCACCAATATTGCATAGTTATATTATGTTAATTTGATGAATGAATGAATACCTCAGTACAGGAAAATTGTTGTCACATATTGTTTCATCATAGGGTATTGGCTATAAACTTCTATTATAAAATACTGACATTTTTGAGTCTGTCGCTACAACAAGGACTGCCACTAAGGATTGTGTAACTTTCAATAATAATTATGCAACTATCACTAGGAGTGTGTGCAATTGTTGTTGACCTGACCTTAAATAGCAATGCAACAAATTACAAATATAACCATAAATAGAGAGATGCAGTAGAAATAACACTTCATTTCAATAATATCAAAATACTAAATTATGCTTACAAACAGAATGATAATAAAATAGCTCAGGCTATGGTAGCTTATCTCTAAGAAGAGATGTGGCGGTAGCTTATCTCTAAGAAGAGATGTGGCGGATACATGTCTTTGAACTGTGTTAAAATGAGGCTAAAGGGCCTATTTATTATGAACAACAATGAAAAACCCTAAAAAACCAAAACCCTAACCCCAAGATATGGAACACCAAGAGTTTGTGGGCCTCGTTGGGGTTAGTTGGGTAGCCAACTTCACGGGGTCATAACGTATTCATATTATCTTTGTTTGGCATGTATGATACCTTGTTGGAAAGGTCTCTTTGAGTACTACAGAATTTGTTGCAGACCTCGAAAAGATTCCATTTAGGGGGTCAAAACTGCTCTGAAAGTTCAGGACCCGAAAAACTACTAAAAATAGTAAATGCTAAAATAAAAAAGGAAACAAATGAAACAGATTGGAGGTCTAGGTGGAATAGGCGGGTGGACACCAATATCCACCTGGATCATTTTTAGTCTAAGTTCTAGCATATGATTTTCTACACGGAAATTTTGGGTGAATAATATGAGTTGTTTTCTAAAATGAAATCCAATATTTTGTTATGTCATGTGTAGTTTAACCTACTTTTGTAAATGTGTTATCATTGTCTCTACATAGGAGATGATATAATATGGCAAAGAATGTGCATCCATTATACCATTACTATAGAAATTTCTCTATGGATCAGCTACCTCTGATACCATGTAGAAATTCTCACTGTAGATCACTTGATAATGCAATGTACTAAAGCAAAATACTTGATCTACTTCTACTATCAAACTTTGGGGAAGCTTAATCAATTTTAGCAAGATCATTTAGAACAAATATAATAGAGAAGAAGAAATCATACACATGAAACATATAAGAATACTCTAGGGAAAACCCCACTATCTGTATTATGATACAAGTGGAAATATCTTGGGATTACACAAAGCTTTAGCTCTCAAGCTATCCAACTCTCAGTACAATCCCTCACTGCTACTCATAGATAGAATAGACAACACATATGCCTTCCTTCAGTCCTCCAAGCCTCCTATTTCCTTGCGTAGTTTCTCTTGGGTCCTCTAGCTGCAACCCATGTGATTCTCACCTCACACACAACACTGACCTCTGAAATAACTGTGCAATCCTAAAGGAGATGATTTCCTTATGCATGCAAGAGATTTTCTTATAGGAAAATTCTTGCAACTAATAGTACACTGTCCTTGACTTTAATCTCAACCGGGTCTTTGTCTTAACTAACATGCATTGGTTATTTATGAGAGAATATTCAATTATCTGGAGAACACTAGTTGCATGCATGCATGCATTAACTGACTGAACTCATAATTAGTTCCACAGACTGTTTGGAACTAATTTAACTGGACTTAACTCAATTAACTGAGCTAACTAATTACAACTCAAATACAACTCATCCTTATCTTCTTAATTAAGAGATAACTTCCTCAATCAAAGGAATAATTGTTGCATGTCTTCACAAAGACTTCATGTTTGAATTTCTCCAACTAATTAACTCAAGATGAATTAATTAATTATTTTCCAAACAACTAGTGAGACTAAATTCGAATTTTAATTCTCAATTTTAATTCAAGGACAAATTAAAATTGGAATATATCCTAAAATTATATCTATAGCAATGCTATTTTTAGCATTTTTATTTTTAGAATTCCTTGTTGCTATTCTCAACGTTGGTACCTAAAATGCTATCTATAGCAATGCTATTTATAGAATTTCTATTTTTAGCATTTCTTGTTGCTATTTTCAACAATTATTGGGTGACATGTATTGATACAACATCATGTGCTAGCATCCATTATATGTGTGCTCTTTTAATATGCTCTAGTAACCCCATGATGTACTTACTTGTATCAATTACTACACCATTTAAATAGACAATAAATTTTTGATAAGGTATTTATAGCTTAAGGAACTTGAAGAGTTGAAAAATATTATTAGGCATGTTAATGCCTCTGTGATATTTGTTTTTCTTTTGTACTTATCATGTTTATTTCATGTGGAGAACCTCATAGAGTGCAACTTATAATGGGATGTCATTTCTAGGTATGTTTTGAAATGAACTGAGGGTTATCATATTTTTTCATAATCTTTGAGTCTATTCTACATAAAGTCTTTCCAACATATTTTGATGGCAGACATGAGCTTGCAAAGTCCATATAATTTGGCCACTTTTCCTTAGTTTTTTTTGGATTTAGCATTAGGTTTGAAACTTTGCACTAAGAAGTTAGTTGATAACTAGTTGGTTTGTTTGAAATATTTTTCTAGATGCTCTGGACTGATTGGTTCTTATCGAGCTCAGTTACACCTAAGTGTTCATGCTCACCTATCTGTGAGATGCATTGTATTTGCACTATGATAATGAAAGAATTTGAATTTTGTTTGTTGTAACAACCTCCTCCCACATTTACCCAATTTCACCTGGTGGCCAAGCTAAACATGAGATGAGGGCTACTATGACATGAACCAGCCATGAAGCTTTCTTATGAAAGTGGGGTTGACAACTAAACATACCAACCATAAACTAGCACCCTATAGTAAAGAACGCTCAGAGGCTAGAAAACCACTCTTAGTCCCCAATTCCTATGTTGGGGCTCTCTTTCACTTATCTAGACTACCAGTTGCATGCATAACACTACATCCATGCAATTTTAGTCCTCTATTTACATGCATAAGCTTGCAAGGTAGTGACTATAATCCCAATTTCTCAGTTTTGAGGCTACGACCATAGAATCAATGCCTCATTTTCAGGGATTGTCTCCAGGCCACAACCCAAAACTTAATGAGAATCTCCAAAAAGATTAAAAAAAAAATACAAATCCATTCACATAAAACTTGATTAATAAATTGACCTAACTAGGCCTAACCATGATAGTCCTTTCGTCAAACATATGGTGAACATGTAATCTATAGGTCATGAATGTATATCTGAACATAGGGGTTTGAAAATTATATGAGATTCATCAAGAAGATATAATTCCCTCTCATAATAGCTATAATAACATTTTTTAACTCATGCATCCATTAAAAATTCATCAAATAATCAAATAATATCAAGAGCCATAGCTAGAACCTGTTATGGAATGATGCTTATAACCAAAATTTAACCATAATAATAACCATGATAGAAAAACCATCAAAGCCTCATAATAAAACGTACAAGTGCTCATGAAATACAATAGGAAAAGAGATCTTATTAACATATGAAAATTCAAACCAAGTTAGGGGCTTCCATGTACCACCTCACCATAAATTGGGCTGAAGCAAATATTTCTTTCAACCAATCACCTTCGCGCCATATTTCAAGCATTAATGTTGGACTGAATACCAAATCTACTAGGGCTTCCTAGAGATCAAACCACCTCCACCCTTAGGTTTTACCGCAATCCCATCAAAGCTAGTCGAGGGATTCCTAGGCCCAAACAAGGGTATAAACAACCAAGATTTACTGCAATCCCACCAAAACTGGTCAAGGGATCACTAGCCCCAAAACAAGAACATACACTACCAGGCTTTACCGCAATCCTATCAAAACTGGTCAAGAGATTCCTAGGCCTAAAACAAGCTTGGATGCCTCCATATTTCTTCACCAATACCTTGAGGAATTTTCTTGTCTCCACCCTCAGGCTTTACCACAATCCCACCAAAACCAGTCAAGGGATTCTACACCGTTGGGATTTTTCCTGAGACCACCTCACCTGATTCCAAAACCATTTGGAAATCCAAATCTCAACCAAATGAAAGAACCCCATCACACTATGGCTATCTGGAAATGGTAATGGAAGGATAAAACCACTATCACAACTGGAAAAACCCGTGCCAATCACAACAAGAGAACCAAATACACACATGCGTGTGCCATGCATTCAATAACCAGCTAGGAAATCATGCATGAAACCTATTACCTACAAGTATTCCTGTTGAAGCTGCTTGATCCACCTTGTCCTTACTTTTCCCTTACTTTCCTTTAATTTCTTGTCATTCCTTTTCCTTCATTTCTCCAATGCTAGAGTGCTCCACGAACGATCTGGGTGTGCAATAGTATGAGAGAATAGAGAGAGAGATCCAAAACAAAACTGATAAAATTTATAATGACTAAAAGATGTGAGATGATCCTCATAAGAATTTTTATCATTGAGGCCACTAATTTATTCATTTTCCTCTATTTTCCTTTCAATTTACCTCCCATGCAAACGTGTGACCTTTCATCTCCAATTTCTCCAATTTTCCTTTATTTTCATAAATAAAATGTCAATTGATGCCTTTTATCTTTCCAAAGTATTTACCAATGCCTTTTCCAATTTCCTTAGACTTAAACAAAAAGTGATACCCATTATGATGTTTTTCCCAGCACTCATCTTGGAAGACGTGTCCCATGACCTTGGTCTTACTTTTCCTTTATTAACTTTATTACATGAAATTTTAACCCAGTGCTATCAAATATGCCTCCCCCTTAGGGGAACACCATCCTCTATGTTCTATGACACTTATGACCAACAAAACCATTGAAAACCAGAACATATTGCCCATGGATCTTTATAGCTTAACTTGATGCAATATTTACAATGAACAACCTATTGAAAATAAATACCAGCATGAAAAACATGACAACCATACTTCTTCTTGGAGCTTTATAACACAACTCATCGTGGTATTTACATCCATATACATATATACATATGCCAAAATTGTCTTACCTCAAATGACAAAAAATGAAGGATACATAGTTTGCATCTGATAAACAATCTCCAATGTAGCTTCATCGGTCCCAAATTGCTTCCACTACACTTTAACTTGCTCTATTTCTCAATTCCGGAGCATGAGAATATTTCTCTACAAAATGCATTGAGGTTCCAATTAATTCTCTTTCTGGCTCTACTTGCAATGCAGACCAGTCAATCACATGATCACCATCCTTCACATATCTTTTAAGAAATGAAACATGGAAAACTTCATGACCTTTCACCATTGGATGTAGTTCAAGTCTGTAGGCCACTGATCCAATCCTCTCAAGGATCTTGAAAGGCCCACAATATCGAGGTGCCAAATTGGCACACGAACCAATCCTCAAGGAGCTATTCTTGGGTTTGGTGTGCAAGTACACATGCTCCCCAACCTGAAACTTCTTAAATGCCCTATGTTGATCTGCATAAATTTTCTTTCTATCATGTGTTGCCTTTAAATTCTTCTTGATAACCTCCATTTCCTATTCCAATTCTATCAACATGTCCATTCCTATCAATACCCTGTTCATTGTATCACTCCAGTTGATGGGAGTATTACAACATAACCCATAAAGTGCCTTAAATGAACTCATCCTTAGTGACTTTTGATACCCACTATTGTAAGTGTACTATACATGTGGATGATACTCTTCCCACCTCCTCTGCTGATGCATCACATACATACTCAACATATCTTCTACTATCTTGTTGACCCTCTCTATCTATCCATCTTTCTGCGGATGATAAGTTATACTGAAGGCCAACTTTGTACCCAAACCTGCAAACAAATCCTTCCAAAATGTAGAAGTGAAATTGACATCTCTATTGGATACAATTTTCTTAGGAATATCATGCAATCTCACTATTTCCCTAATCAAGACCTGAGATACCTCACTAGATAAATTTGTAGACTTCATTAGAATTAAGTGAGTTTCCTTGGTCAACCTGTCAACCATAACCATGATGGATCATGCTTTTTATATGTCTTCAACAAACCTATAATGAAATCCATGGAAATGACCTCCCATTTCCACTCCATTGGAATCGGTTGTAATAAACCACTTGGATGCTTACACTCTGCTTTTACATGTTAACAATCCAAGCACCTAGCCATAAACTCAACCACTTCCTTTTTCAAGTTTGGCCAATAATAAAACTTCTTCACAACTATCAATTTTTTTTTATATCCTAGATTACTTGAATTGTCTTAACACGAAACTCACACAAGATAATCTTCTTTAGTTCACTATTTTCCGGTACATATATTTTGTCCCTAAACTTGACCAAACCATCTACTGTAAGATGATAATCCACATCCTGATCACTTGTACCCTGTTATAACCTATGCTTAATCTCCTAGTGCTTGTTATGTTGTTGTCCTGCCTATAAGATACGATCTTGTAAATTTGTCCCATATGAACTCATAGTTGTTATGTGATTTACTTGTACTCTTCTGTAAAGAGCACCTGAAACCTTGTTCTCTTTACCCTTAACGTACCTAATCTCAAAGTCAAATTAATTGAGTGTAGTCAACTACCTAGCTTTCCTGGCATTCAAATTAGGTTGATCAAGCAAGTATCTCAGTCCACTATGATCACTCATCAGAATGAATCTCCTGCCAAGAAGATAGTTCTTCCACATCTTCAATGCATGAATGATCATTTCCAACTCAATATTGCGAGTCAAATAGTATTACTTGTGCCTATTTAGTTTCCTTGAATCATAGCATATTGTTTGTCCTTCCTACATGTGAGATCCACCAAGTCCTCTCTTACAAGCATATTTGCACACCATGAACTCTTTATTAGGATCCACAATTTTTAGAACTAGAGCATTTGTAAGCAACTGCTTTAACTTCTAAAAATTGGCTACACATTCCTCTCTCGATTCAAATTTCTTTCCTTTTTGCATGATGTAATAGGATAGGAAATCTATGAGAATTTCGTGATGAACCGCATGTAATAACTTGTTAACCCCATGAATGATCTAACCTCATCCACATTCCTAGGATCTTCCCATTCCATGGTAGTTGTGATATTTTCTAGATCCATTATTATGCCTTCCATGGAAACAACATTTCCTAAGTAGTGTACCACTTTCTGAAAGAAACTGCATTTGCTAATCTTGGCATACAACTGATTCTCTCTCAACAATTTTAACACTACGACTAAGTGTTCTGCATGCTCTTCCTCATTCTTAGAATATATCAATATATCATCAATGAATATTATAAAAACCCTTGTTAAAAATGCATGTAATAAAGTTAGTAAAGGCAAAATAAGACCAGGGTCATGGGACACATATTCCAAGATTAATTTTGGGAAAAAACATAGTGATGGGGATCACTTGTGATTAATAAATGGCTATGGAAATTGGAAAAGGCATTGCCAAAGGAAGAGTGAAATTAATTGGCATTTTATTTATGAAAATAATGGAAAATAAGAGAAAAGGAAGGTGAAAGGTCACCGGTTGGATGTGAGGAGGAAATTGAAGTAAAATTGAGAAAATTGAAGAAAATAGAGGCCTCAATGATAAAAAGGCTTATGAGGATCAGTTCACAACTTTTAACAGTTCTATGGTGGAGATCTCTATTCTATTCTCTTTCTCTCATACTCTTGCACACTTAGAGTTTTCTTAGAGCATCCTTAGAGAATTGTGGCATGCCTTGGATTTGAAGCAAGAAGGAAAGGAATAGTAGGAAAGTGCAAGAGGATAATGGGTTTACTTTGCAGTTACCTAGTTGCATGTAAGATTTCCTTTCTAGTTTTGGCATGCATGGTGTATGCATGTGGTTATTTGGTTATGATCTATCATTGGCATGGAGGATTTACTAGGTTGACAATGGTTTTCCTAGACTTTCCATTTCTTGGATAGCCATGGTGTTGGGGGGTTTTCCCTTTTGTTTTCTAATTGGTGCTCATGTTCCTTATGGTTTTGGGTTTAGTTATTAGTTCCTAGAGCCTTATTTGGAAAATCATTATGGAAGCCTTGGAACAACTTGGGTTGAGTTACTAGTCCTGAAGCCTTGGTTGGAAAAAATTTTTAGAGACCTTGGTGGGTTGAGTTACTAGTCTTGTTGGACAAACGCTTTGGGGCCCTATGGTAGCTATGGGTTGAGTTACTAGTCCTAGAGTCGGGTTGGAACAAACACTTTGGATCCCTAGACAGCTTGGGTAGAGACCGTTCTGGTGATGGTTAGTGATGTCTGACCATGATGTGGAATCACTGGTTTAGGGTTGAGGTATTTTGGCCTCTGGAATCCCTTGTTTGGTTTTGGTTGTTTATTTCCATGAGATCCCACATTCATTCTTGGAATATGTAGCAGGGGTGATTGGATGAAAGAGAGATTTGGTTTAGGCCAATCTATGGTCGAGTGGTATGTGGAAGTCCTTAGATTGGTCGACTTTTGCATATGATAATAAGAGCTCTTTTTCCTTTGTATTTCATGAGAAAATGTATTTTCTATCATGTAGATTTGATGGTTGTTTTATCATTGTTATGATTCTGGTTATATGTTGGTTATAGGCATGGTTTTATGATAGACTTGACTTATGGCTCTCATCAAGTTTTGGTTAGTAAATGAAATGTTAATGAATGCATGCCATAATAGATGATAATGCACCTATTGTGAGAGGGCACAAAACCTTTTTGACAATTCTCAGATAAGTATGAGACCCCTATGCTCAGATGTGTATTTGTCACCTATAGATTACATGTTCATGATGTGTATGATGAAATGTCTGTAATGGTTAGGATGGTTCAAGTTAAGTCCTTGATGGAGTTTTGAGTTAAAGGCTTTGTCTCAATGTTATTTATCATTCCTGAGTGTTTCATTAAGTTATGGCCAGAGGTTTGAGTCCTATCCCTGAACAAGTTCCTCAAATCTCATGGTCTTAGGCATAGAACCTTGTGAAAATGTATACATTCATTGGGATGTCAGCTTATGGGAGTGACTGAAGGGTATCAACCACTTTCTTGTCTTGTCATGGGAAAGAATGAGAGCCCAGGTCACTGAAAATCTAAGTTAACTCAGAGGTTGGGCACCTAGAGTGCTTGGTTAGCTCCTGGGGATCCTGTAGCACTTGAGGGAGGTCAGTAAAGTTTTTGTTTGTCAGTTCCACTTCCTCAATTGCACTTAGGAATTCCAATCATATCACAGTAACTCTTCGTCACATCTTTACTCCAATGTATTGGTAAGCTTGGGTAAGTGTTGGATGAGGGTGTTATAAAGTGCTCTCAGAGCATGGTTCATCCCTTAGACTAGATGGACAGAATGTGTTGTCATGCATGATGTAGGTTGTGCATTTTCTTTTTATGTATGCATGGTGGTAGTCATTTTTACAGTTTTGTTGTCATGTAGAATCTGATGAAGTGTTGTCGAGATGTGTTTGGCATGAATGCATGTCAAATGTATATCTATTGTTATACATGTCGGTGTATATATGTTGTTATGTATGCATTGTGTGGGCATGGTTGTCATGCATGAGGTCATGGTATGCAGTTGGTGTTGTCATGCATGATGTTGGCATATTGATATGATTATGTTTATACTTGTATTGTGTTAATTTGGATTGATCTTGTAGACAAGATATCCTCCTCTGAACTTCACTGAGGCACATTTGATTATGTTTATGTTTGGTTTATCTCAAATAGTATGTTTACAGGAAGAAGATCAAATATGCCAAGAAAAATGGTGGACTAAAATTCACGTGACTCTCTCTACAGATCAGATGAGAAATATGGTGATGAGTACTCCCCTCACATAGCAGACACTTTGAGAAGTTTGAAAGTAGAGATAAGAAATTGTAAAGAGATAACGATAGAATAATTCAGTCAGAAGAGAGACTTTCTAAGTCACAAGAGAAATAAGCAGAGGTCAATGCAGTTATCCTTCAAAGTTTGTCAGACTTGCAGATACAAGGACCACTTAGGATCTGTCATAGACAAGAGGACAAGACTAATGGAGCATATGGTAGTAGGTCACATGGTGGGCACATGTCAAATAAAGATGATACCATTAGAGATGGTGGGTTCTTGGATACACCTGATAGATGAGGCAATAGACATGGCATTTACTCTATTTTTGGTTCATATTGGTACCATGGTCATCATCTCTATCATTCTTACAAGAGGAGTGACAGGGGATATTTTCGAATGAGTTAAAGAAATAAAAACCACCTACATTTGATGGAGAAATGAAGAAGTCACAAGATGTAGAAGCGTGGTTGATTGAGATGAATAATTTATTCTGGTTACATGATTACTCAGAGAACATAAAGGCTAGAATAGCTATGTTCAGTCTTAAAGGTAAATCAAAAATTTGGTAGGAATATGTAAAGAATGTCAGAGGTATTCATTAAGAGTAGTTGACTTGGAGTGAGTTCAAGAGACTTTTTAGGAAAAAGTGTTTATATAAGAAAACTATGGTGATAGGGAAAAGGAATTCGATGAGTTGAAGATGGGATCTATGACCAATGAGGAGTATACTAGTAGATTCTTGGAGCTGTTAGGGTATGTTCCTTATTTGAAATGGGAGAAAGCTAAGATTCAAATATTCATAAAAGGGTTTTAGTATATTTCAAAGATCATAGTGAGTTCAATAATCCTAGATCATTGGAGGAAGGCATCAGTAAGTTGAAGCATTGTTATAAGCGATCAAAGTGAAAGTCTAAATCTAAACATGATTGGAAAGGTAATGATAAGAATAACAGAAAGTGGGATAAGAAGAGAAAAAGACCTCAAGACGTAGGTAATAAAGAGAATGAAGCACTGCACAATAAGGTCAATGCATCTGACAGAGGATAGGTGTATCACCAAGCATCTATTATTGATAAGGATGGTAAGTGTTATGGTCAATTTGTTTCTATTTTGATTGACCTTGGATCTAATTATAGTTATGTCAACCCTGACCTAGTGGATAGGTGTGGTTTGAATAAAGAAGTGGATGAAGAGTCTTGTTTAATGCAGTTGGCTACAAGTACTAAGGAAAGGGTTCATCATTGGGTAAGAGCTTGTGCATTTGACTTGAATGGTATGCCTACATCAATGCATCTGAATGTACTTTCATTGGGATCATACAATATGTTGTTGGGTATGGATTGGTTGTATCTTCACGAGGCCAAGGTGGATTGTTATGAAAAAGAAATTGAGTGTCTGGATGACAATGGAGAAAAAAGAACCTTGAAAGGTAAGAAAAAGGAAACATTAGTGAGTATGGTTACATCTATGCAGGCCAAGCATAGTTGCAGAAAAGGATGTGTATTATTTGCAATACATATTTCTAGTGAAAAAGGTAGGGAAGTTGAGGATGAACATGTATTGAAGAAGTATCAGGTTTTGATGCAGTTCCAGGATGTATTCCCATCAGGGATTTTAGGTTTTCCGCCTCACAGGGAAGTGGAATTTTCTATTGAGTTGGTACCAAGGGCAACACCAACATTAAAAGCACCATACAGGATGAGCACACCATATCTAGTGGAATTGAAGTTGTAGTTGAAGGAAAAGATTGACAAGGTATACATTAGGCCAAGGTGTCGCCTTAGGGTGCACCAATGTTTTTTGTGAAGAAGAAGGATGGTATTCTTAGATTATGCATTGATTACAGGAAGTTAAACAAGGTAACCATCAAGAACATATACCCTTTGTTGAGTATCAATGACTTGTTTGATCAATTGAAGGGATTAACTGTGTTCTTGAAGATTGGTTTGATATTAGGATATCATCAGGTATGCATTAAAGAAGATGACAACTACAAGATTGTTTTTCGAACCAGGTATGGAAATTATGAGTTTATTGTAGTTCCTTTCAACTTGACTAATGCTACATCTACTTTTATGTTGTTGATGAATAGTGTATTATGTCTTTCTCTGGACAAGTTTGTTATTGTATTTATTGATGATATATCGATATATCCTAAGAATGAGAAAGAACATGTCATACACTTAACAATAGTATTGAGATTGCTAAGAGAACATCAATTATGTGTTGGAAATAATACTGAGAGGTGGGGGGGGGGGGGGGAATCAGTAT
>APFE030252294.1:0-42865 GCA_000404065.3 Pinus taeda | reverse complement strand
CCCTTATTCTTCAATATTTGATATTGATCATCAATCTCTGCTGCTGACTTGAAGTACTGTGATCTATCACCTGAATGGGTTTCCATCAAGGACAACACTTTAGCCATAATGCTAACATTATGTGCTAAGCTTAGTAAGTGTAGTTTCTTTCAAACAAAGGTACATTACTTGGGGCATGTGGTTTCTATGGAAGGCATAACAGTGGATCTGGAAAAGATAAGAGCTACCATGGAATGGGAAACTCCTAGGAATGTGGATGAGGTCAAATAATTCATGGCATTAGAAGGATATTATAGGAGATTAATCGAGAAATTCTCATGGATTTCCTATCCTATTACATCCTTGTAATGAAAAGGTAAGAAATTTGAATGGAAAAAATAATTTGCAACTAGTTTTGAGAAGATGAAGCAATTGCTTACAAATTCTTTGGTTCTAAATATCATAGATTCAGACAAATAGTTTATGGTGTGTACAAATTCTTGCAAGAAATGACTTTTTGGGGTCCTTATGCAAGAAGGACATGTAGTGTGCTATGAATCAAGGAAATTGAATTAGCACTAGAAAAATTATGTTACATGTGATCTTGAGTTGGCAACGATTTTCCATGCATTGAAGATGTGGAGACATTATCTTCTTGGCAGGAGGCTTGTATTGATGAGTGATCATAGTGGGCTAAGGTACCTATTTGACCAACAGAATATGAATGCTAGGAAAGCTAGATGTTTGGCCATAATCAGTGAATTTTATTTCAAGATTAGGTACATCAAGGGTAAAGAGAACATTGTTGCAAATTCTTTTAGTATAAGAGTATAGGTAAATCACATAGAAGCTATGAGATCATATGGGATAGACTTACAAGATCATATCTTGTAGGTAGGACAACAGGCTGACAGGTATAGGGAGCTTAGGCATTGGTTTCAACAATAGGGTACATGTGAGCAAGATGTGGATTATCATCTCATAGAAGATGGTTTGGTCAAATTTAGGGACATGATCTATGTGTTGGAAAATAGTAAGCTCAAGAAGCTTATCTTGAGGGAATTTCATGTTAAGTCATATTCAGGTCACACAGGATATCAAAAGACATTAACAGTTGTGAAGAAGTTCTACTACTGGAAGAATTTGAAGAAAGAGGTGGAAGATTTTGTCACAAGATTTTTTGATTTTCAATAGGTAAAAGAAAAGTGTAAGAATCCAGGTGCTCTACTACAACTGATTCTAATTCTAGAGTGGAAATGGTAGGTTATTTACATGGATTTTATTACACATTTTCCAATGACTTGTAGATAGTATGATTTTATTATGGTTATGGTTGAAAGGTTGACCAAGGTAGCCTACTTCATTCCAGTGAAGTCTATGAATTCATCTAGTGAGATAGCACGGGTCTTCATCAAAGATATAGTGAGCTTGCATGGTGTACCAAAGAAGATTGTATCAGATAGGGACACTAAGATCACTTCTATGTTCTAGAAAGAATTATTTGCAGGCTTGGGGACAAAGTTGGCCTTCAACACAACTTATCATCCACAGGCAGATGGACATATAGAGAGGGTCAACAAGATTTTGGATGATATGTTGATGATGTATGTCATGCATCAACAGCAAAAGTGGGAAGAGTATCTTTCATTGGTGGAGTTTTAATATAACAATGGGTACCAGGAATCTTTGTATATGAGTCTGTTTGAGGCACTTTACAGGTGGAGCTTTAATACTCCTATCAGTTGGAGTGATCAAGTCAATAGGGTATTTATTGGACACGATAAATTGGCATAGATGGAGTAGGAAATGAAAGTAATCAAGTAGAATATAAAGGCACCACAAGGTAGGAAGATGAGTTATACATACCAACACAAGGTGTTTAAGGATTTTCATGTTGGGAAAAAAGTGTAATTATGCCTCAAGCCCAATAAGAGCTCCTTTAGGATGGGATCACGTGCCAAGTTGACACCTCGGCATTGTTGCCTTTCAAGATTCTTGAGAGGATTGGACAAGTAGCCTATCGACTTGCACTACCTCCAATAGTGAAAGTCCATGATGTTTTCCATGTGTCATTACATAAGAATTATGTGAAAGATGTTGATCATGTGATTGAATGGTCGATATTGTAGATGGATCCAGAAGGATAATTCCAGCTAGAACCTCAATGCATTTTGCAGCGAAAGATGCTCATGCTCCAGAATTGAGCATTGAGCAAGTTAAAGTGCAGTGGAAGCACTTTCGGCCCATTGAAGCTACATGGGAGACGGATGATCAAATGCAGGCTATGTACCCTTCCCTATTCACTGGTTGAGTGGATTTATTTTGGTGTTATGTTTTGGTTATGTCTATATATGCATATGTATGTAAATATTGCATCGAGCTATGCTATAAATCTCCAATAAGCAGTATGGTCTTCATGATATGTTGTTTATAATTTAGCAGATGATACAATGTAAATGTTGTATCGAACTATGTTATAAAGCTCCATAGGCATCATGTGTTTGTTGGTTTATCAGTTTCATTGAACACTGAGGATGTGTTACCCCAAGGGGGAGGCTTTTGTAACAACCCTGGTTAAAAATTCATGTAATAAATTTAATAAAGGAAAAATAAGACCAAGGTCATGGGACACGTGTTCCAAGCTAAATGTTCAGCAAAAACATAGTGATGGGGATCACTTGTGATTAATAAATGGCTATGGAAATTGACAAAGGCATTGGCGAAGGAAAAGTGGCATTAATTTGCATTTTATTTATAAAATAATGGAAAATATGAGAAAAGGAAGGTAAACGGTAAAAGGTTGCATGTGATGAGGAAATTGAAGGAAAATGGAGAAAATTAAAGAAAATAGAGGCCTCAATGATAAAAAAGGTTTCTAAGGACCAGTTCACATTTTTTGACAGTCTATGTTTCTCTCCATTCTATTCTCTCTCTCTCATACTCTTTCACACGTAGAGTTTTCTTGGAGAGCACTTGGAGAATTATGGCATACCTTGGATTTGGAGCAAGAAGGAAAAGGAGTCAAAGGAAAGAGGACAATGAGATTAGCAGCTACAATGGGTTTTCTTTGTAGGTACTGAGTTTCATGTATGATTTCCTTTCTAGTTTTGGCATGCATGGTGTATGCATGTGGTTATTTGGTTATGATCTTTCATTGACATGGAGTGTCTCCTGGATTAATAATATTTTTTCCTAGCCTTTCCATTTCCTAGATAACCATGGTGTTTAGAGTTTTCCCCTTTTATTTTTGGATTGGTGCTCATGTTCCTTATGGGAGTGGGTTGAGTTATTAGTTCTTATATCCTTGGTTGGAGAGACGCTCTAGAATCCCTAGAACAACTTGGGTTGGGTTACTAGTCATGGAAGGCTTGGTTGGACAAATTCTCTAGACCCCTTGGTGGGTCGAGTTACTAGTCTTGGAGCCTTGGTTGGAAACATTCTCTAGAACCCTATGGAAACTTTGGGTTGAGTTGCTAGTCCTAGAGTCAGGTTGGAACAAATTCTCTAGAGCCCTAGACAACTTGGGTAGAGATCAATTTGGTGATGGTTAGTGGTGTCCAACCATGAGGTGGAATCAATAGTTAAGGTTTGAGGTGATTTCTCCTCTGGAAGCCCTTGTTTGGTTTTGGTTGGTTATTTCCATGAGATTCAACATTCATGCTTGGAATATGGCGCAAGGGTGATTAGCTAAAAGAGATATTTGGTTAAGCCCAATCTATGGTCAGGTGGTATGTGGAAGTCCCTAACTTGGTTGGGTTTTTCATATGATAATAAGAGCTGGTTTTTCCCTGTATTTCATGAGAAAATGTATTTTTTATCATGTGTCTTGTACAGCTGTTGTATCATTGTTATGATTCTAGTTATATGTTGATTATATGCATGGTTTTATGACAAACTTGAGTTATGGCTCTCATCAGGTTTTGGTTAGTAAATGAAATGTTAATGAATGTATGACCCAATAGATGATAATTCCTTCTTCATGATTCCAAGATAGGTATGAGACCCCTATGTTCATATGTGTAATTGTGACCTATAGATTACATGTTCATAATGTCTTTGAAGAAATGTTTTTCATGGTTAGGATGGGTCAGGTCAACTCCTTAATGGATTTTTGAGTTAAATACTTTTTATCTATGTTATTTATCATTACTTAGTGTTTCATTAAGTTTTGGGTAGAGGTCTGACTCCTAGCCCTAAAAACGTGCCTCAGATATCGCAGTCGCAGGAACAAAATTGGGTGAAAAAGTATACAAACTCTGGGATGTAGGATTATTGGTGCAATTGAAGGGTCTCATCCACTTTCTTACCTTGTCATGGAAGCGACTGAGAGCCAAACTCAGTGAAAAACTAAGCTAACTCAAGGGTTTAGTACTTGGAGTGGTTGGTTAGCTCCTGGCAGTCCTGTAGCAGCTGAGGGAGGTTAGTAAAGTTTTGGTTCGTCGGTTCCACTTCCTTAACTACACTTAGGGAGTCGAATGATATCATAGTAACCCTTCATCATATATTTACCCTAGTGGACAGATAAGATTAAGTAAGTGTAGGATGAGAATGTTACAAATACTATCACAAACGTGTACTGATAATGACGCAACACATGATTCCTCAAGCACATAAAAGTAGTTGGAGCATTGGCTAAACCAAAAGGAACTACAACAAACTCATACTACCCATACCTAATTTGGAAAGTAGTCTTATAGATGTCTTCTTCTTTGATGTGTATCTGATGATAGCCCAATCTCAAATCAATCTTTGAGAACATTGTTGCTCCCTTTAGTTGGTCAAACAAGTCCTTGATCCTTGGCAATGCGTACCTATTCCTGATGGTCACCTTGTTCAACTGCATGTAATCAATGCACAACCTAAGAGTAACATCCTTCTTCTTTACAAACAATAGTGGTGCAAACCCAAGGAGATATAGTTGGCCTAATGTATCCTTTGTCAAGCATTTCCTTCAATTGCAAATTTAGTTCCACTAACTTTGGAGTGCTCATCCTGTAAGGTGCCTTTGATGCGTGTGCTACTCCTGGTACCAACTAAATAGAAAATACCACTTCAATGTGAGGAGAAAACTCTGAAATATCTACTGAAAATACATCCTGAAACCATTGCAAAACTAGATACTTCTTCAAGACTCCTGCACCCTCAATGGCCTTACCTTTATCACTGGAAAAATTCACTGCAAATAATAACACCATTTCCTGCAAATGTGTTTTTCCTACATAGATGGAACTGTTGTCGCCTAAGATGTAAACCTAAGTGAGGGAAAAGTTTCTAACCTCGCAAGGTATAATATTTAAGGCACAACCCTCAAAGTAGGGGTTTTCACCTATTCCCTACTCACTGAGTTTAATCTCTCTCCTATATAAGCTAAGGTGGGTAGTCCCTAAGGATAGTTATAAATGGAAAACTTCTTGCAACAAAAATTCTAGGAGACTAAGGGAAATGCAATTATTTATCTAAATAACTTTATTAAAATTATTTAGCAAGCTTGATTACTAAAATAGAAATGTAAATATTTAACAGGACAATCCCAATAAGGTAAATAAGAAAATGACTAGATTAATAATGATAAACCAGTGCCTTATAACAATGCTTAGAAGAGATTCAACACTTATATATTTCAAGTCACAAGATAAATAATGCTATAAGACAAGTATTAGTATAGAAAATGGCACAATATTAAAAGATGAGCATAAAATCTACCTTACAATAATAAAAGAAACATGTACTTTGTTTTTTAAAGAGATGCTCCAATAAATGTAACAATATCAATGGACAATGAGCAAGGAAATTAAATGACAACACAAGAGCAGTAATATAGAATTGCAAGTAAAGATAGAGTGCTCCAAAATAACAATATGCCAAATTATACAAAACCAAATAGGTAGATGCAAACTAAGCTAGGTGAAATGCAAAAATTAAATCTAGAATGAAAATATTGATGCAATAGTTTCAATGGACTATAATGATAACAATGCTACTTCAATGGAAGTAGATATCAATCCAAAGATTACGATAAACACTTAGAACACAATATTAGCTTATACAATAACCAATGAAGTAACCATAGTTACTCAAAATAAAACCTGATGTTTAAAGTTAAAATATTTAGAGAAAAAAATCCACAATGCCTTTATACAATAGGGAATTTAAGGTCTTCTTTCCTTGTTTTGAAGGTTGAACAAGTAAATATTATAATCAATTCTAAATCATGGAAAAGGCAGATGAAATTGCCAACAATTATTAGAAAAAATACTTTAGATCATAAACAACAATTGAAGCAAGGTTGGAAATACTTCAATGAAATCAGATCAAAAGAAACTACGAAAGTGCAAGACATAGAATCAAATTAGAAGATGAATTGCAGTGTGCAAGTTAGTGAGTTACAAAACCAAACACAAGATCTTCCTTTTAAATAAAGAGAAACATGATGCGTTGGAAACAAATTCCAAGCTCCCTCAAAAAAAGAAGAAATTGCTTTATTAGTGAACTTACAAATGGGAAAAAAAACATTTAGGACAGAAAGAAAGGCTCTTCTTTTCAAGGAGCTTGATTTAGGACAGAAAGAAAAGCTCTTCATTTCAAGGAGCTTTACAACAGAGATATGAGAGTTACAAACATAAGACAAATCCTTAAGATGAAAGACATATCCAAAAAAAAATATCCAGAGATCAAACTTTGAATTCCTTTATCTTTCCAATAAAATAGTGCATAAATATGATGGATCCTCTACTTCAATATGAGGCTTAGCACTTTGATGATTGAACTTGCTGCAGCAGCAAAACCAATCCTTCAATAAATTGATGCTAGTGAGAGGGGCTCATAGTCTTACATGAAAACAAGAGGAAAATTCCCAAGCCAACAATTCTAAAGAAAATGATTTTCTGTAGTGAAGAAAGCTCAATATTTCAAGGTAAACGTCACTTTAAGGAAGAACTAATGATTGTACCTGCAAGACAAAATTTTAGAACTAAAACCAATGGTCGATTTGCAAAGGATACACCACTCCAGAAAATACCATTGTTAATGAAGGATTAGATTACTGTAGTGAAAATATCAATCCTCCAATACCCAAATCAGTCATTCGAATTTGTAAAATATGTAAGTTAAATGCTTATGATTACTCTTGGAATTATCATGTATGATTTTAGGATTATTATGGCTATTGTTCCAATTGATTTTCTTATGAAGCCAGGCTAAAAGAAGCTCCCTTGGAATTTTTTAGATTTGATGAAGGAGGACTTTAAAATTTGTCACTTTAACTTTAAGCTCCAAGTAGATGAAAAAACCCCTAAAATGCAAATACCTGAAACCTCAAAACATTTTTCACCAGGTGATATGAAAGTTCTACGCTCACAGTAAGATACAAATATTTTCCAGATATATATATATCAAAAAAAAAAAAAAACAACAGGAGCTAGATCAGCCAATTATATGCCAAGTTTAAAACAAACTTTGACAAATTTTATATGAATTTTCTGCAAAATAAATCACTGAATATTCAAACAGTGAATGTGCTCTAAATTCCTGTAGTTATATCCAACAAAAGAAAAATTAATCAAAATGAAAGAAAAACATAGTCCCAAAACAAAAGAACTTCTTTGCTGCAAATTTTCCCTGATACCAGAGATATGTCTCTTAATGAACAAGTCATTGTTTATAATCATGCCAATCAACTTTCTGTGAGCACCAAGTATTGGAGGAAATGTTAAGCTCACATCTAGTAGAAAGAGGTCAACTTGGAGAAGTCATGAACCTTGCAAAAGAAAACAGAGCTAGACAACAAAATTTTAGCAGAGAAACCCTTTTAAAAATTTTGTGATTTCGTGTCAAGTTAGGCAGCAAATGAAATTCAAGCCCTTGAGATTCAATCCCTTAATGCATGCAACCTAGCCCAATTTAACCACAAAAAATTGAATTAAATATTAGTAAGGAAATTATGGGTAATTTCTTATGGTTTCAAGATTCGACCTCCACATATTTACCACAAAAATTGACCCCCCAAAAAAATTTGATTTAATGTCCCTGCAGCCTTGGGAAATTATCAACAATTCATATCATAAATTTTGTAGAAAACCCCTTTGCAGCCTAACTTTTGAAGGCAGAATTGGCTTGGGGTCCTTAAAAGCAAGAAACTTCACAAAATAATTTTAAAATCCATAGAAAAAATTAAAATAAATGTTTAGACCAAGCTTCAAATCCTGCAGCTTCCAAGAAAGATAAGTTCTGAAGTTTAACAACCCACAAAAAAAGGTATAGCATAAGGCCTCAAACCATAGTCGTTTAGACTGGGGTGAAGGTTGAGCCCTTCCTACTCGTTTCTTCAAACCCTTCAAAGAATATGATGAAATACACCTTCTCTAGAAAAGAAAAGAAATAAAAAACCCTTCTCAAGAATTATTCAGTGACTATAATGCAAGGATTAGATAGATGGTGAACAAAATAGGTAGCTCAGGACTATGGTCATGAAAATAATGACGTTGCAGCTCAGATTTAGGCCTCCCAGGCTTTGCAGCCCCAGGTGAAAAGCTCAGAAACCCGGCCACAGACCTACAAACAATAAAATAAAAAATAAAATAAAATAAAATTCAAACCCTTCTCTCTTTCTCCAACCTACAAGAGACACACACAAAAGAACAACACAAAAAGACTATGGATGGCTGAGGTTATAAATATATACATACAAATTTTTCCACATTGCTAACCTTTTAAATAATATGATTTTCAATTAACGCTCAATAAAAACGAAATTTAATAATTTTCCCTTTTTTCCTTTTTTGTTTTTTGTTTTTCAGATAAGAAAAAACCTAAAAAATAAAAAGAATTGAAAAAGCCTAAAAGATAAAAAAAATTATTTAATAAAGAATAGAAATTTAAAATTAAAATTCATTTACAAAAGAAAAGTTTATTTACACACACACACATATATATAGATATATAGATAATATAGATATACAAGCTCAAAAAAAGCAGATATTCTTCATTAATAACTTTTTGATTCAAATAAGTAAATAAATTAATGATTTTCTCAAATCCTAATCCCAGAAACCTTCCAATAAATTTGATAGATAAATCCTTCAGGTAAAATAGAATGAACTCTCCTACCTAATCACTCAATAGTTGGTTAACTTAAGCAAAAGCATCTCCTTACGCTTGAGATCTATTTCAACTGACTATTTTCTACACACCTCAGAAATATTTTGTAGCTTTAGATGAGACATGAAAAATATAATGGAAGAAAATTATAGCAATTTAAACAAAAGCACACTAGCCACTTCCAATCCTAAAATATTTTCTAGATCTAATTACCAGTGTAAGATAGCTATATACTAGTTAATTCTATGTAAGGAGATGAAGTAACAAATAAAATTACCAGTAGGAAATTAAGCTCAAAAATTCATTACCATATTCATAAGAGAAGAGCCACAATGTTTCACCCCAAAGACTTGTGTATTATTATTTCAAAATAGAGAGAGAGCTCCAAGACTAAAAGGCTAGAGCACAACATCAAGAGATGATACAATGAGGAACATACGCTCCCTTATATAGAAAAAATGAGAGCTCTAGAGGCTTCCAAGTGAATAACAGCTAGTTCCATGAAGGCACACCATTAAATGCTTGATCCATGTCAAAATGATCTCCACCATTGATTTCTTGAGAAAAAAATCGAATTCCTTGATGTTGCCTTTTTCCTTGGTCGCAAAAATATTTTTTCTAACATTTTCTCCTGGAAAAACCCCCATTCTCTTAACCAATTTGAACCATAAATTTGATTTTCATTAAAAAATCGATTTTTCTAGGAATTAATTCATTTTTTCTATGCCATAAATTTTTTCTTGAATTTTTTCTTTCTTGATTTGTGGAGATTCCCTTGAAAAGTGCACAATCACATTTTTAATATTTTTCATTTGGAGAGAATTTATTTTTCTCTCATTTTTATTTTCTGACCAAATTTTGGCTAATTACTTAACCAATTTTTTGCCAGAAAACCAAAAATAAAAATCAATTAATTTTTTGGCTTAGAATTTTAATTTATTTTGGCCAGAAAAATTAATTAATTGATACTAAAGGGTATTGATAATTTAATCCACCCTTAAATATTTAGGCCATGGTGTCGAAATATGAGGGACCATGCACCAAAATATTTTTACATCAAGATATTATAATTAACTCAACCCTTGAAAGGGGAAAACACCTTTAGACATAGACCCTTAATAATTTGCCCAATTCCGCGACCAATATAATCTAGTAGACCTAGTGACTTGTAACAAAATAATTTAGTCCATTAGCATAAATTATTCCCAAATCACTTTTACAAAAGACTCGACTAGAACACTAGGATTCACCTAAGACCTTGATGATAAATTCCACTGTAGATTTGGGGTGAGACTAGAGGGAAAAACTCTGCTGACCATCCATGTTTAGAAACACAGATGAATCAGTGAGACGAAAAAACTCCTAGGATGAAAATCATCGCCAAAATAATAGTCTTACCTAGGTTGTTACATAAGTATACGGTCTTACTAGAATCTTTTACATTACAAACATTACATCATGGGTGTATAACTTTGATAGATTAATGACTAATGAATCCTGGATATTTGATTGCTCAAACATGAAGAAATTCCTTTGAAAAAGTGTGCACTTCTATAGCATAGTTGACACAGAGTGGTCAACATCTGGCTCTACATGGGGACAAATTGCTTCATTGAAGGAATGTGAGAATCCAAAATCTGCACCCAAGCAACACACAAATTCATATAAGTAGTGTCCATTCAAATATAATCCTAAAATCATCATATAACATTAAGCACATGAAATAGAAGCTCAAAAATATTCTTCTAACATGCAAAATAAATCTTTTTAAAGGACAGAAACAAAAATGCTGAAATGAAATCTAAAATAACGAGTAAGGCTAGAAGAAAAATACAGAAGATGCCCTTATGGCATCAGATGTCATCTTTGTAGAACAACTTCATCTAGCCATTCGTATCTAAGTCTAGTGGTTCACCTTCCAATGTCCTAAAATGAAATGAATTTGGTCCAGCAAGTCCTCTGATGATATAAGGTCCTAGCCACAAGCTATCGAATTTTCCATGACTTCCTGGTTTCTCATTCCTGTGATTCCATAGTAACACCATGTCTCCAACCTGCAAAGGTTTAGCTCGAGATGATTTATCAAAACTTTTCTTAACATTATATTGATTTTTACACATATTATCAAAAGATTCTCTATGAGTTTCATCTAATTCCATAATTTGATCAATTCCATGTTGAACAACATCTTTGTCAATAGAGAAATGTTGAAGGAGTTGATAAGCTAGTAATTTAAGGTGCACAGGAAGAGTTACATCCAAGCCATAAACCAATTCAAAGGGACTTTTAATAGTAGTTTTTTTCTTTGTAATCCTATCTGTCCCTAGCGCATACTTGATTTTTCTATCCCAAGCCCGTTTATTGTCTCCTATTATCTTTTTGATAATGGTTATAATATTTTTATTACTAGATTCGGCAAGACCATTTCCTTGAAGATAGTAGTTAGATGAATGAGACAAGATAATGCCATACTTCAAACAAAATGATGAAAACTCTAAAGAACTAAAAGCCTTGGCATTATCGATAGTAATCTTAACAAGGACACCAAATCGAGTAATGATTTTATCTTCAATAAAGTCCATAACAACCTTTTCAGTGGCATTCTTTATAGGAATAGAAACCCATTTAATAAAGTAATCAATAGCAGTTCAGACCCATGAGTAGCCATTGCTAGAATTCTCATGGAATTTCCCAATGAAATCTAGACCCCATTGCTGAAAACGAGCTTCAACAACAACGTGCTGTAAGGGAAGGGTTGGTAACTTTTTCTTCCCAGTGAACAGTTGACAAGCTTGAAAACATCTAACATATTTGTGCACATCAGAAAAGATTGAAGGCCAATAGTAACCAGTTCTAAGGATTTTGTGGGCATTAGTCTTTGCAACATAATGACCACCAGAAAATGTTGAATGAAACTCAACGATAAGCTTTTTCAATTCAACTTCGTCAACACACCTAAGTATTATTCCTTCAGGATTCCTCCATCCAAGGCCATCCTTCATGATGAAATACTTAGTTACTTTCAATCTTAAAGCCCTTCTCTTATGAGCAACTAGATGGTTAGGACATGTAAGATTTTGCAAATAATAAATAATGTCCTTGTACCATTCAATTTCTCCTAACCTTTGAAGCTCAAGTGAAGTTGAAGAATTATTTTGACAAATCAAGCCTAAAGCCTTCTCATTACCTTCAGTCAACATTTGGCCCAATCCTTGACCCTTAACAAGCTTAGTGGGTCTAATTTACAAATCATATTCTTGAATCTTAGTGACCCACCTAGCTCTAGTCCCTAAGCAATTAGTTTGAGTTAATATATATTTAATAGCAGAATGCGGGACAAAAGCTATAATTTTAGAATATCCCACATATGTCCTAAAATGCTTAAGAAACTTGACCAAATCATATGCTTGCGTTTCCATGGTACTATAATTTAATTCGAAATTCTAAAGCGCTCTGCTCATTGTTATCACTCAGGTTGTTCCCTGCCTCCAGAAGGGAATACATTCGAGGTAACCACTAACCAATCTTTTAGCTTCAGATCCTAGCCAGTCTGCAACCAGAGAGGGCTCTCTCTTTGTGATTTAGATTTGTTTGATTATGTGCTAGGCTAGTTATGAAGCACAGGTTTTGTTTGGTGTTTGGAAGATGACATTCAATAGAACAAGGTTGTAACTTGAGAGAAGTTCAGACCATTGGGTTGATGGAGTTTAATGGAAATAAACCTCTGGGTATGTTTCCTTTGGCAGTAGGAAGATTACAGAGCAAGATAATTAAACACAGAACAACTTTCAAGCTGAAATAAGATGAAATGAAGTCAAAGAATGAAAGGCAATCAAGAATCTTTCATTATGTTAACAGAGGGAAATTGTGAAAACATTATCAGGGAACAGTTAAGAATTCCTTGATGATATTTAGAGTGGAAGGACTAGGGAGACAAGAAAAGTCAAGAATTCTTTCCTATGCTAGTCCTCGGGAAAACATAAAAATTACAGGAATTAAACACAGAGTACAGCAAAGTAAATTCTGGGTTATCCTTTTTTCCTGTAACTTAGAGCATGATATTTAGATGATAAATAAAACACAGATACAGTAACATAAGAGTAAAGAAAACTTATTGATCCATCTATTAACACGAGAATTCTGCAATATATCCTTCTGCCATCAATTCCAAAACCAACAAGTTCACCAACATAGTATTCCAGCAATTTTTATTTCAAAAGAGTTCTCAAAACTTACAGAGCAGGGCCAGAATGATATTCACCAGCCAACAATAATACATATCTTCAGAAAGTATTTATAAGAAGTTTACAAAATATCCTGTAGGAAAATATCAAGTAATAAATTTATCCATCTACTTTGGCAGGGGCAATAACTGATGTGGAAAACCATGCAGAAATGAATGAATAAATAACTATGTTGTACTGGCCGCTTTAGGTGTCCTGTTATTGCTGACTTTTTGGCTCAGATAGTCAGTTTATGGCTGCTTCTCTGATTTGCGTTCCTAATGTTCATTCACTTGCCACCTGTGCCCGAGTTTGTTTGAACGCCTTTTTAGCGTGAATTCCATCCTTGGTCGATTTGATTTTCTGATAGGAGACCCTTATATTACCATTTACTTGTAATGCAGACAATTTACAAAAAGGAGAATCAAACTGCCTTGGTAAGACCTCCAGCATGCTCTACCACCATTGATCTATTGGTAATTGATGCTTTTTTAGTTTAATCAATGTCTCATCAGCTTCAGTATACCTGTAATAATTTGGCCGGACTTCAAAGAGATGTGCTATCTCATGCTCAATAAAAAACAAACTTTCCAGTTTATCATATAAACTTTGTCCAGAGGGAGGCACTATCTCTTCTGAGCTGCTTGATGATGCTGTAAGGTGATTGGTCACATAGGTATTTAGCCTGTGAGCATATTGTTCCTGTTTTAATAGCCTCCCATTGCTAGTGAATAGGCTAGGTAAACCTTTGCTCTGTAATACTGCAAATTTCTGTCTGAAGGCATATACCTCTGTCTGCATTTCTTGACATTTTCTTTCTACAGTTTAAACAAAATTCCTCATAGTCAGCACTTTCTTGACTCTCAAAATAGTCTCTGTCCTGTTCTGAATGTCTAGAGATGCTAATTTCTCACTGGTATGACTATTCAAAAAATGAATCAATTGATTGGCTTGCTCAGGCTTGTTTGCGAATAATGCTCTGACCTTTTGAGTTTCGTATTGAGCTAGCCCTATCAATTCCATCTGGTCAAAAATAGTTTGTATTGTTGTCCATTGATCAGCAATAGACTGGCCAATCTTATCCCACGAAATGGTCTTGATTTCTGTTAGAGTTTTATGAAGAGTGAGGTCCTTCTCCAAGGCTTTTATTTTATTCTCTAAGGCCTTCACTTCCCTTGTCTTCTCAGCTACAGCCATTTTCTATTTGTCATAGCTTACCTCAATTTTGGCCAGTTTTTCCTTGGCTTCTTTTAATTCTGCCATTTGGATTTCCAAAGCCTTTATTTCCTTCATCATCTCTTCCATGCTCAAGCTAGCATCTTGCATTGTTGCTACTGGAGTTGAGGTACCTACTGTTGATGCTGGATCAGTGGGAGGGGTTGTTATGGTGACTGTTGGAGGAGGAATTGTAAGAGTTGGAGCTGTTTGAGCTGGCTGAGAGGCCAACTCCTCCTGTTTCCCTTGTAGTGCTGCTTCCAAAGCTTTCTCTGTATCGAGCAATCTTTGATTCATCCTCATTAATAAACTTACCACATCCTCCTCTTCTTTTTGTTGTGCCACCTCTGTAGTCTGAGGGTGTATTGTAGCTGGCAGCTTAAGTTGTCTTCTAAGGGCTGCTATGTCTCCCTCCTTCTTTCTTATTAAGGTCTGTGTGCCTTTGAGATCCTTGGGATCATGTCCCAATTCTATGATAATCTCCTCCAAGGATTTTATTCTATTATCCTTGGCTAATGAGGAGGTCTTTTCCAGCTCCAATTGGGCAGAAGTGTTGTACAATGAGTTCTGCAGTTTATGAGCCATTAATGCTTTGTCTTCCAAGGTGGAGTATACCATTTCTTCGGCCTGTTTGCGTAACTCAATATGGTCCATTGCGTGGATGTCTTTAGCAAGCACTTCCAGATTGGTCCTGATATAATCAGCAGCTGACTGGGGCTGCTATATGGTGGGCCTAAAGTGACTAAGGGTCATCTTCCCTGCTTGAATATCATAGGTTTCCATTAGCCTTTGTTGATTGGTGGGGGCCATTCTCAAAAATTGGTTATATAAATGGAACCTTATTGGTTCATTCCTGGCCTTGATTTCAATGAATGCTCTCTTGATGTCAAAGCCTTGCTTGCTCTGTTGCTTGGTGGATGTAACCTCCACCCCAGGCTGTCTCTCTTGCTCCTACTGAAATGAGCTAGTAGATGTTTCCAAAAATGGGGGGATATGTTGTTCAGATGTTCCCTCACCCCTTAGGTTTCCTTCTTTTTCCTCTGTGAACTCTTCTTCAGAGTAGGGGTTCAGCCTTTGCCTCTTCTCACCTTGCTTTCCTGTGGATGTCCCTGTGGGCGTCTCTTCTGGTCTGTCCCTTTTTTTGGCTCTTTCCTCATTAAGAGGATTTTGTAGCACGGGGATATCTGTTGCCTTTTCTTGTGTTGAAGGGCCTTGTTCTTGACCTTTTTCCTATGTTGTAGATGGCTGATCTTCCATTGTATTTTGCTGCTCTGAATACTGTACTTCTTTGCCTTTTCCTGAAGGTGGAGTAGTCTCTTGGGTAGGTTGTTGTGAAGGTGTGGCAGATGATGTGCTCATTCCAATGTGTTGAGGCAGTGTGAAAGGGACCTGTCCAAAAGAATCCAGGTGAATTGTCTTCTTAAAGTCTTTCATTTCTTTTTCTAATCTCTCTTCTTCAGTAAGCTCTTCAACTAGTGTGCCCTCTACCCATTCCTGTTCATTAGCATATTGTTCAATTTGAGGGATTGGTTGGTGCACATATCCTGAAAGCTTGTTTTTGACTCTTCTAAAGCTTATGAAATGTTCAGGGTCATATGGTGCCCAATAAAAACTTTGTTTCAGCATAAGTTCATCTCTTAGTATCTTGTCTGCATCATTCTAGGCTTCTTCCCTCTTATTGAAGACAAAAGGTCCCAATTGATGTCTTATCTTGAGTTGTGCCTTCTTGTTTTTAACATGGAAATGAGTCAAATATGCATTACTAAATTGCCTGAATTATTCCAGGGCAAAGAGTCTCATGGGGACATATTTCAGCAGCTTGTAGGGGGATAATTGACAACCATAAATCCTTATCACTATGTGGTTTTGGTAAAAATACCAGTCACCAATGTTGTAGCCCCTTGAAAGATGTAAAATTCTCTGCATTTCAGCAGTGAACCTGCCAGGAGGATTTATCATCAACAGGGAAGTGGCTGGGTAAATGAACATGTCAATGAACTCGCAATATGTATAAGGTGATAGGTGAACTTCATGGAAAACTAAGGTCCAGAAAATGATAGACCTCCTCTCTCCTTTGGAGTCTAGTTTTTTAAGAGGAACTTGGAAACTATCAGGATGATAGTACAGCAGCAAATGATATATATAGGATGTATACTTGAACACTCTTTCTCTCTCCAAAATCACAAATTTCTCATGGATTTTATTTGCTATGAAGGTGGCATAGTCATACTTGACAGCAGGGGGTTATCCTAGAGTGAATATGGACATCAATACAAACACAGTTTCATCAACAAACTCACTGGTTTTGCATCCTAGAATGTAGGATATCATGTCTATTAGGAGTTTCCCTGTCTCATTGAACGAGACTTGATGATAAGGAGGAGGATGATCAAGCTGGCACTGTGGTAGCATAAACAACTGACCTAGTCTTGTTATTTCTGAGCTAGGCGGCTTGGCACCTTGATCAAGCAGAAGTTTCATGGTGAGAGGAACCAGAGGCTGAGTTGGCTCAAAGTTCAACATCTCGTTTATGGACTGAGGAGTGATATAGAAGAGTACAGATCCAAATGGAGTCAGGATTGCTCTTTGTGTGGGATCATATTTTTCACAACATAAATGGATGAAATCAGGGAGCACATTCACTGAAGGGAGGTAATAGATAGGCATATTGGATTCCCAAATTCCCAGGACATCAGTGTTGCTCCTGTGGCTATTTCTAATTTGACAAAAGGTTTGCAAGTGTGGTTTGAGACCCATCATATCCTTAATCTGGAATTCTCTATCAGCAAGAGGTATCCATTCCAAGTCCTTATGTGGTGCATTCAAGGGTGCAATGTTTAAAGCCATTGGAGCCTCCATGGTTCCACTGTCTATGTTTTTGATTGGAATGTAAGTCTATGAAACAACAAAAAACAAAATACTGGCTCTAAGGCTTTTCTCAGGAAATTGCAGACTGAGTTTTATCTTGTAATCACCTCACTGGGTAACATTCATGGTAAGAACAATGAATTTTGCAAAGTTTAGTCAGGAAGCTGGATAAAACAGTGGAAATGGCGCTCCTTTTGCGAGTGTTTTGGCAAATTTAACTCAATATTTGGGCATTTCTTGTATTCGTTTTGCAGAGGAAAACTAGAGACAGGTGGCTTGGAAAGAAAACTTTGGTAAATTCCTATTTTTATCAACTCACTGTGTTTTTATCTGGGGTTATAGACTGAACTTGTTGGATGTGTGAGTGGAATGCAAATAAAATGAGCTTGAATTCAGCTCGACGGGTGAATTTGCAGAGGGAGAGACAGTTCACAGGATTACTTTAGAAAATTGGGTATAGTGGTGACTATAGTGCAGAGGCACAGAGGTACCACTATGATTTTGGTTCGAATTCTGGTTATCCAGGTGATTTTTAGAGAAAAACTTGGAAAAACAGGGTTTCTGGGAAAATTACGGGTAAATAAATGTTCTATGGACACCTGGTATACAATGAGGACTGCAGGTAGAGTTGAGGGACCGCACTGTGGAGTTGATTTCACTGGGTGACGGACTATGCAGCTTTGGTGGCAAATTCGTCATAATTTGCATGCAGAGATTGCGCAAATCAACGAATAGAAATAAACAAAAACAATGACTTTCACGGGTTTTTTAACAAAATTTGGACTTTTTTCGAGAATTTGGCGCTTTTTGGGGATGACATCAGCATGACGTAGATTTTTTCCGGTAGTGGAGTACGGAAGGTGACGTGGTCGCTGACGTGGTCACTGATGTGGACGGATGACATGGATGAACAGTAGCGCGGGTGATGACGTGGTGCTGACGTGATGGTGACGCGGGCAGCGGGACCAGTCGGCGGTTTATGGTATTCATCGGACCGCTTTTGGTACGGGGGCGGCTTATGTCAGAGCGGGCCCAATGCAATAGGAATGCGATAGGTGTCCCCGGGTACGGCAGGAATACCGCTGTCCATCGGGTACTAACGTCCGGACATCGGGGCGCCTCCGATATTACTGTGAGTCGTTGGATCTTGAGGGCGTGATCCAACGGTTGACGGGATTGTGAGTTGGCAACGGTTTATGAAAAGGGGCCCGCGTGTTATTTTAATGTTTTTGTAATGTTTCACGGGGGTTGAAAACTTTGGGTTATCGAGGTATGCTTATTTAATTAACCAAATGTTAATTAAAATCCAATTTAATTATGCGCATGGGGTTAAAACATGGTTTATGTGGGCGGGTTAGGGGTGGTTATTTATTTGACAGGGGGTTAAATAAATTCCAATGACGTGGAGGGTTATTATATGTTTCTGATAAACATTATAATTCCCGAAAATTTTGCTATATGGCTATATTTGCCAAAGGTAGGGATATTATACATTTTTTGGGTTTTTCATGTATTTTTGTATAAAATAGGGGAGGGGAAATATAAGTGGGAGTTATATAATAGGGTTAACATGTTAATAAGAATATAAGGGGAAATGCTAGGTGCATGAAGTTAAATCACCTGGACTTGGGGGTGTAGGAGAAATAAAACTTTACACAAGAAATGTGGCTTTGAGCTTTTAAGTAAACCTGAAGTTTCACTTAAGCTTTTATAGAAATGGAGTGAAGTTAAGAGTTTGAGCAGATCCCAATCTCTTTGAGGGATGTTAGTGAATGATTATTTTGAGGGAAGAAAGGGGGGAGTTAGACATGCAACATCTGATCACACCTTTGCCATGGCACTTGAGATATCCAAAAATAGATCATATTAAAAAAGATGACACTGTTGATAGGCCTGTTTCTGCAACTTCAATCTACTTACCCATTCTACAATTCCTAACATTTTTTCTTCATTTTGATTGGGTGCATTTGAACTAGAAAACCCTGATTTCCTCTTTTCTTTTGGCTGCCCTCCTATCTAAATCTATCCTTATCTCTTCCAAGGGCTCAGATTGAGCAGTTGGGACCTTTAATTCTCTATCTCATCTAGTGATCTTCCAAGCTTGAACTGTTTGAGCAGACCTTATTCTCTATTCTAAAACAAGAAATTTAAACGTGATCTAGCCAGGGTTAAACTGTCTGGCTATTCATCAGTTGTGAGAAAGTCAGTGATTGCACATTCTGAACTTGCTATACAACATGGAGTATAGTAATAGCATTTTGACAAGCCACTTTCCTGGTCTTTCTTTGGGATTCCTTTCCTTTCTCTTTTTCTTGAATTTTTTGAAATTTTGATAATATGGAACCTTTGCAGCATGGAAAGGATGATCATATTTGGCATTTCCACAGTCAATCATGAAAAATGACACCTATTGGTATAGGAACCTAACAGTGGCTCCACTTGGGGATGGCTTTTCCAGGTGAAAAGCCAAGAACAACAGGTCAGATGGCCTTATTCTCAATTCTTGCTGTGATTTAAAGTTTCCTTTTGCTACAAGCTAACCAACTGAACCTTTGTAGCATGGATGCATTTCTCATAAGCTGATCTGAACCGAACTACAGCTCTGTCTTTGATGGTTGGTTAGAATTTTTTCCATCATCTCTATATTTCCCAAGTTCTTTCTTGATTGTTTCTGATAGACTCAAAATATATACCAAGGGTGGTATCACTGTTGGCTATTTCCTCAAAATTTGTTGCATCTTATTTCCTATCCTATTGCTGAAATAAATTGCTAAAATAAACACATTTTATGTACAAAATACAGTCTTGTTCTGTTAATAAGGAGGATCAAAATAATGTTTGAGCATTCGCCCATTGGCTGGCCCTTCCTGAGCTTCTGTGCCATCCAAACTCTTCAAAAAATAGGTGTTGTTTCCTTGTACAACCTGAATGACAAAAGGGCCTTTCCACAGGAAATCAAATTTGCCATGTTTTCCCTTGTCTTCCCTTCTAGAATCCCATTTCAACACTTCGTCTCCTATGAAGAAGTCTTCAGCTTTTGTTCTTTTGTCAAAAATCTTCTTGAATCTATCTTGCAGAACCCGAGTTCTCTGATATACTTCCTCTCTAGTTTGTTGTAAGTAAATAGTTTGATTGATTCTCCTTTGAATGTCATTGGGTTTTGCTTGTAACTCTTGCAACAATTTGGTCACAGGGATTCCCAGGGATGAGGGGAACACAGCCTCCATGCCATAAACCAATTCATATGGGCTGGTTCCAATAGATCTTTTGGTGGTCAATCTGTCTGCCCATAGTGCATTTACCAGTTTTTTATGCCAATTCTTTTTATTGTCCTCCAAGACTTTTTTGATGATGTTGATGAGGCTTTTATTGGATGATTTAGCTAGGCCATTACCTTGAGGGTAATAGGATATGGAATGGCCTATGGTAATGTTGTACTTGTGGCACTAATTGATCATTCTTTTGGACTTAAAGGCATCAGCATTGTCTGTAATAATCTTCTCTCGACAACGAAATCTAGACAGGATATTGGTTTCTAAGAATTGCATGACGATTGAGTCATTGGCTTGCCAACAAGGGATAGCTTCTATCCAGTTGGTAAAGTAGTCAGTGGCAGTCAAAATCCACCTGTGTTGTCCAGAAGAGGAAGGGTGAATTTCTCTAATGAAATCTAAACCCCATTGTTGAAAAGGCCTTTCAGTTGAAATGGGTTTGAGAGGTAAGGGCAACAGATTTCTTTTGCCTTCAAAGATCTGGCATTTGTGGCAAGAAACTACAAATTTTTTCACATCAGCAAACAAGGAGGACCAATAAAAACCAGCTCTTAGAATTTTATTAGCTGTAGATTTCCAATATAAGTGTCCTCCACAGTCCCCTGCATGAAATTCCTTGAGTATTTTGTCAGTTTCATCCTGAATTAGGCAATTGAGCAAAATACCTTCATGATTCTTCCAAAATAAAACATTGTCTATAATACAAAACTTTGAAGCTTTCATTTTCAAGAATCGCTTTTTAGTCTTAGATAACCCTCGAGGATCTTGCAGGTTTAACAATACAAAACATATGTCAGCATACCAAGGTGATTGTAAAAAGGCTTGATTGATCTATGGAGTCGCCATCTCCTGTTCGTCATCCAATTCATTGATGTCAAGGGCTTGGAAATTGGTTTCAGTCATTAATTTAGCTAACCCTTGTCCCTTTATGAGTTTTGTTGGCTTAATTTCAATGTCATACTCTAAAATGTTGGCTATCTATTTTCCCCTTTTACCTTCAAATCCCTCCTGAGTTAGAATATCTTTGACCACTGCATTTGGAACATAGGCAACCACATTAGAGTACAAGATATAAACTCTGAAATCATTGATGGCCTTTACAAGAGCATAGGCTTGCTTCTCCATGATTTGATATTTGAGTGGAGCATCTCTAAGTGCTTTGTTGAAGAAAGAAATGGGCTTCTCACATCCTAGGTCATCTTTTTGTAATAGGATAGCAGCAATAATATGCTCAGATGCAAAGGAAAAGATTATGAAATCTCTATCAAACTTGGGGCTTGTGAGAATAGGTGTTCTTGTTAAAGCTATTTTGATTTCCTCAAAGGATTATTTAGCTTCTATTGTCCATTTGACTTTAGAATCTTTCTTCAGCATATTATTCAACAGTCTAATTAGCTCGGCCAAATTGGGAATGAATCTTCTTAGGAAATTGATCTTCCGTAGAAAGGCTTGTAATTCGTTGATGTTTCTTGGGTGAGGGACTTGGAGAATAGCTTGTGTTCCTTCCGGATCAATTCTTATGCCATCTTTAGAAATTATGTGACCTAGGAGTTTGCCTTCTTCCAGGCCAAACAATGATTTCTTTGGGTTCAATGATATGCCATATTTTCTGCAAATTAGGAACACTTGCCTCAAATGATCTAGGTGTTCTTGGTCTGATTTTGAAAAAGCAGTGAGATCATCAAGGTATATGACTAAAAAATCATGGATCTCTTTAGCAAAGGCTATGTCCATTGCTCTCTGAAATGTGGCCCCTGCATTTTTGAGCCCAAAAGGCATCTTCACATATTTGAATGTTCCCCTGGGTGTTGTAAAGTCAGTTTTATCTTGGTCATCTGGGTGAACTAAGATCTGATTGAATCCTAAGAATCCATCTAACAATGAGATCCTTGAAGCACCCACTACCCTTTGTAAAATGCGATCCATCCTGGGTAAGGGGTAGTGGTCTTTGAGAGAGACTTTATTCAAATTTCTCAGGTCAACACAGAGCCTTATCTCTCCAGTTTTCTTCCTAGTGGGCACTAGATTTGAAATCCATTCATAAAACCTAATAGGTGCAATTATTCCAGCTTGATACATTCTTTTGACTTCCTTTTCAATAAGGGGAAGGAGGACTGGATTAATCCTTCTCAGCTTTTGTTTAAAAGGTTTTTGATTTTCTTTCAAGGGTATTGTACATTGGATAATAGAAGTGTCATAGGATTTGAGGTCCTCATAGCTCCATGAAAAGATATCTTGGAACTCTGTAAAGAACTTAATGTATTTGAGTTTTTGGTCAGGAGGCAATGTTTTGGAGAGTTTTACCATTTTGGGATTTTCTGTGGTTCCAATGTTGCAGTCTTCAATTTCTGCATTTAATGGTTGCATTTTTGGCTTTCTTGGAATGTCATTTGAGTCAAACATATCCTCCAAAGGAGTCAGGCCTGTGGGCAGGACATTATCCTTCAGTTCAATTACTTCAGATTCTCCCTCAGTTATTTCATCAAAATCCATTTGTTTTAGCTCTTGCAGATTTTTGTCCTTAAATGTTGTTGGATGCAAAATCAAATTTGTTGCTTCAGCTGATATATTTTGCTCCATTTTGTCTATTTGTTGTTGATCATCAATAATGCTTGTGTCTATGTTTGCACTTGAGAATTATTCTTTTAAAGTGAGGAAATTATTGATTTGGGTATCATTCTCAAACACTTGCCAATTTTTCACATTATCCGCGACAGCAAGTCTATGTTTGATCTCAGCAATGAAGTGATGATTGGGCTCAAATGGCAGTTTGTAAGTGCTGGCAAAGGTTGCCAGACTATGTGCATGTAGGTTGTGTTTTCTTGGAATTTTGGTGAGTTGTGATTCCAAGAAGGTGTTCAGTATTTCCATGGTTGCACCCCTATAAGCTCTTAGCCTAGGATCATTTGTAACAAAATTTCCCTTAATTTGTTGTATTATCAAATCTGAGTCCCCTAGAATTGAAATCTTGGTCACCCCTAGACTTCTAATCAGTTTAAGTCGCAGCAAAAGGGCTTCATATTCGGCTATATTGTTTGTGCATTTGAAATTTAGCCTATATGCATGACCCTGAGCATGTTCATTTTGCATGTTGTGTATCCAAATCCCTGCCCCTCCTCCCAATTTGTTCACTGATCCATCAAACTTTAAGTACCATAAGATTTCTTGATTACCACTAGTCTCAGGAGTTTTGGAGACTTGTTTAGTGGGCAGTAGATTTGAATTTTGTAGCTGATATGATATGTCTTGTTCACTTTTTACATCAATCACATCAACAATTTTTTGATCCTGGGTTCTGGATTGTTCATCTATGCTTGTTGTCTGTGCTGTTTCTAGGAGTTTGGTCTTGGTTTTGGGACACATCTCAGCATTGTATAAGATGAATGAATCCATATCAAAATGTATAGAATAGATGGGGAATTTTTGGGGTTCCTCTTGACTGCTAACCACATATTTCATCAATGTTTCCTGGTACAATCTCTTTGGGTGGCCAAAGACTAAAATGGTGGCATATGACATATCTAGTTGCAAAGATCCTTGGAGTTTTACACCCCAATATCTGGATAAGAGCATGCCATATTTAGGTTGGATATCAGCCACCACCACATCCATCAAGATTGTCTTGGCTGGATATTGCACTAAAGATACACAAAGGTCCTTAATTAGGCCTAGACACCTGACCTGTCTGGAATCAAATGAGAACAAGTCCTTATATGGCCTTTTGATGTCTAGATCTAGCTTTTCCATCACTGACTTGGGCATTAGATTATGGGAAGCACCGGAATCAAACATTGCCTTATGTAACACTTTGTCATGAATGTTCAAGCTTACATAGAATGGAGGAACTCCTCCATCTACTATCTTACCATTGACTTCAGGACCAAAAAATAGCTCTGGTTGGTCATCTAGGACATTGACTGCATCCCTAGTCTCTGATATTTGCAGTGACCTATTAATTTGTTCCCTGTAGACTTCATGTTTAGCCAATTCTGCCAGTGGCATGGCTATTTTTATCTTACCTATTTCTGTTTCTAGGTTGAAAGGTTTTTCCACTTGAACTCTTGTATTGTGGACAGCAAACTTTTCCTTTTCTGTTGTGTTTTCCATGTTCCTTTCTTTATCAGGACTGTTGTAAGGAACTGCATCTTCTTTGGAATTTACTGCAGCAGATCTATTTAAACTTTCTTTTGAAAAGGAGGAAAAAGATGGTTGATTGTTTGATGGTTCCAGGTCTGAAATGTCCTCTATGATGGGCTCTTTTGGGTTGAGGTCTGTTTCAGTAGGGAGTTATGTGAGGGGAGAAGTATCCTTAGCTCTCTTGGGTTGTTTGGTATCTTTCAATTTGGTAGGTTCAGGTACATTTATTGTTCTCCTTCTCAATTTGTATTGCTTATGAACCTCATAGACTGCTACATCATAGCCTTCTTTGAAATCAAATGATTCTCTTAGACTTGGTTTGAAATTTATTTAAATTATGAACCTCTTGATCATCCTGTGTCAAGAAAATTTGTTGCTCACCATTTAAAGCCATTAGATTAATTTGTGTGTCCTCTGTAGGCTCACTAGAGGTTGAGGCTTTAGCATAATTCTCTTGAAATGGGGGTCTGATGTTCTGATCAGGGCCAGTCCTTCCAGCATTAGGGTTTTGATTCTTTCTAAAGTTTGGGCTTCTTGTTGTGTTACTTGGTTGTCCTTCCCAAGATTATTTCCTTTCAATAGCCTCCACTCTATCTCCTAATCTATCCATACCTTTAATGCTTGCATCTAGATTTTGCTCAAATGTTGAAGGCTCTTCTTTGAAAGTCATTCTTATTTCAGTTCTAGCCCGGTTTTATTTAGCAATCAAGTTTGCCTCTACACTAACATCTATATTCTACATGTTTGCTAAGCTTAATGGGGCTCTTTCCCTCAGCTGATATGCCATGTCTGAATCAAATCCATCAGGGAATTTGATCAAGGCAAGGTTAAGAGGAGGTCTAAGGTTCTGAGGAATGGCACTATAGACATTATTGAACCTGGCACAATAGTCTTGAACGGTTTCTTGTGGGCCCCTTTTTAAGTTGTCATGTTCAGTTAAAATGCGTAAAGGGTCTTTGTTCTTTTCCCATCTGTTTAAGAAGGATTGATAAAGGGCCTCTGGATTTGCTATAGAATTTGCAGCAAGTGCTCTAAACCAGGCCCTCACATCACCAGTTAGACTTTGGACAAAGATTTTCATTCTCACATCATCATCATCAATTTCATAGTTCTCAAAATAATATTGCATTTTCTTGGTGTGTTGTTGAGCTATATAGGAGCTAGTACCATCAAAGTAGGTGATCTTGCTTTGGTAGTCTTGAGGCATGGCCCCTGGATTGACAGGCAACTACAAAGGAGCATAAAGGTTGGCCATATTTACAGGGATAAATGGGACAGCAGGAAGGAATAAGACGGCTAGAACAAGGGGGAGAGGAGTGGGAATATGAGTAGTGGATGGGGGAGTGGAGAGGATACTTTGAGGTGTGGATGAAAAACTTGGAGAGGTTGTAGTATTGATAGAAAGGACTGTTGCTCTCCCAGGGGTAAGCTCAGATTTTGTAAGGTGTTGCTAAAGTATATCAAGGTCTAAATCAGCAGTTTCTAGACTTTCTTGTCTCCTAAGGGTTTTAGGGATCAAGTTAGGATTTTCAAAGATAGCTAGAGGATTAGGATCTGGATTTGATCTAGTGTAACGAGTTTTCTTTTTTGGAGCCAACTTCTAAATCTATTTTTGGTATTTTTCTTTTGAATGTGTTTGAAATAGGGAGACTGATTACCTTTGATTCAGTTACCCAATGGAGTCGCTAATAATGTTATCACTCAGGTTATTCCCTGGCTCCAGAAGGGAATACAACCAAGGTAACCACTAACCAATCTTTTAGCTGCAGATCCTAGCCAATCTGCAACCAGAGAGGGCTCTCTCTTTGTGATTTAGATTTGTTTGATTATATGTTAGGCTAGTTATGAAGCACAAGTTTTGTTTTGTGCTTGGAAGATGACATTCAGTAGAACAAGGCAGTAAGTTGAGAGAAATTCAGACCATTGGGTTGATGGAGTCTAATGGAAATAAAGTTCTGGGTATGGTTTCTTTGGCAATAGGAAAATTGCAGAGCAAGATAATTAAACACAGAACAACATTGAAGCTGAAATAGGATGAAATGAAGTCAAGAAATGAAAGGCAATCAAGAATCTTTCGTTATGTTAACAGAGGGAAATTGTGTGAACATTATCAGGGAGCAATTAAGAATTCCTTGATGATATTTAGTGTGGAAGAACCAGGGAGACAAGAGCAGTTAAGAATTCTTGTCTATGTTGGTCCCGTGGAAAACATAAAAAACTACAGGAATTGAACACAGAGTACAGCAAAGTAAATTCTGGGTTATCCTTTTTTCATGTAACTTAGAACATGATATTCATATGATAAATAAAACACAAATACAATAACACAAGAGTAAAGAAAACTTATTGATCCATGTTTTAATACAAAAATTCTGCAATATTTCCTTCTGCCATCGATTCCAGAACCAGCAATTTCACCAACACAGCATTCAAGCAATTTTATTTCAGAAGAGTTCTCAAAATTTACAGAGCAGGTCCAGAATGATATTCATCAACCAACAATAATACATCACTTCAGAAAGTATTTATAAGAAGTCTACAAAATATCCCATAGGAAATATCAAGAAATAAATTTATCCATCTACTCTGGCAGGGGCAATAACTGATGTGGGAAACCGCGCAGCAATAAATGTGGAAATAACTATGTTGTAATAGCTGCTTTAGGTGTCTTGTTATTGCTAACTTTTTGGCTCTGATAGTCGGTCGATGGCTGCTTCCCTGATTTGCGTTCCTGATGTGCTATCATTTTCCACCTGTGCCCGAGTTTGTTTCACCTTTTGGCGCGAATTCCATCCTTGGTTGATTTGATTTTCTGATAGGAGACCCTTATATTACCATTTACCTGTAATGTAGACAAATTACAAAAGGGAGAACCAAACTACCTTGGTAAGATCTCCAGCATGCTCTGCCACCATTGATCTGTTGGTAATTGATGCTTTTTCAATTTAATCAATGTCTCATCAGCTTCAGTGTACCTGTAATAATTTCGCTGGAAATCAAAAATATGTGCTACCTCATGCTCAATAAAAAACAAACTTTCCAGTTTATCATATAAACTTTTCCAGAGGGAGGCACTGTCTCTTCTGAGTTGCTTGACGATGCTGTAATGTGATTTTGCACATAGGTATTTAGCCTATGAGCATACTGTTCTTTTTTTAGCAGCCTCCCATTGCCAGTGACTAGGCTAGGTAAACCTTTTCCCTTTAATATTGCAAATTTCTGTCTGAAGGCATCTATCTCTGTCTGCATTTCCTGACATTTTCTTTCTACAGTTTGAACAAAATTCCTCATAGTCAGCACCTTCTTGACTCTCAAAATAGTCTTCGTCCTATTATGAATGTCTAGAGATGCTAATTGTTCACTGGTATGAGTGTTCAAAAAATGAATCATTTGATTGGCTTGCTCAGGCTTGTTTTCCAATAATACTCTGGCCTTTTGAGTTTCATATTGAGCTACCCCTATCAATTCCATCTGGTCAAAAATAGTTTGTATTGTTGTCCATTGATCAACAATAGATTGGCCAATCTTATCCCACAAAATGGTCTTGATTTTTGTTAGAGTTCTATGAAGAGTGAGGTCCTTCTCCAAGGCTTTTATTTTATTCTCTAAGGCCTTCACTTCCCTTGTCTTCTCAGCTACAGTCATTTTTGATTTGTCATAACTAACCTCAATTTTGGCTAGTTTTTCCTTGGTTTCCTTTAATTCTACCATTTGGATCTCCAAAGCCTTTATTTCTTTCATCATCTCTTCCATGCTCAAGCTGGCATCTTGTATTGTTGCTGCTGAAGTCGAGGTACCTGCTGTTGATGCTGGATCAGTGGGAGGGGTTGTTATGGTGACTGTTGGAGGAGGAACTGTAAGAGTTGGAGCTGTTTGAGCTGGCTAAGAGGCCAACTCCTCCTGTTTTCCTTGTAGAGCTACTTCCAAGGCTTTATCTGTATCCAGCAATCTTTGGTTCATCCTCATCAATAAACTGACCACATCCTCCTCTTCTTTTTTATGTGCCACCTCTGTGGTCTGAGGGTGTATTGTAGCTGGCAGCTTAAGTTGTCTTCTCAAGGCTACTATGTCTTCCTCCTTCTTTCTTATTAAGGCATGTGCGCCTTTGGGATCCTTGGGATCATGTCCCAATTCTATGATAATCTCTTCCAAGGAATTTATTCTATTATCCTTGGCTAATGAGGAGGCATTTTCCAGCTCTAATTGGGCAGAAGTGTTATACAATGAGTTCTACAGTTTATGAGCCATTAATGCTTTGTCTGCCAAGGTGGAGTATACCATTTCTCCAGCCTATTTATGTAACTCAATCTGGTCTATTGGGTGGATGTCTTTAGCAAGAACTTCTAGATTGGTCCTGATGTAATCAGCAGCTGACTGTGGCTGCTGTATGGTGGGCCTGAAGTGACTAAGGGTCATCTTTCCTACTTGAATATCATAGGTTTCCATTAGCCTTTTTTGGTTGGTGGGAGCCATTCTTAGCAATTGGTTATATAGCTGAAACCTCACTGGTTCATTTCTAGCCTTTATTTCTGTGAATGCTCTCTTGATATCAGAGCCTTGCTTGCTCTGTTGCTTGGTGGATGTAACCACCACACCAGGATGTCTCTCTTGCTCCTCCTGAAATGAGCTAGTCGATGTTTCCAAAAATGGATGGATCTGTTGTTCAGAAGTTCCCTCACCCCTAAGGTTGTCTGTTGTTTCTTCTGTGAACTCTTCCTCAGAGTAAGGGTTTAGCCTTTATCTCTTCTCACCTTGTTGATCTGTAGATGCCCCTGTGGGTGTCTCTTCTAGTCTGTCCCTTTTTTTGGCCCTTTCCTCATTATGAGGGCTTTGTAGCACAGGGATCTATGTTTCCTTTGCTTGTGTTGAAGGGCCTTGTTCTTGACCCTTTTCCTGGGATGTAGATGGTTGATCTGCCATTGTATTTTGCTGCTCTGAATGATGTACTTCTTTTCCTTTTCCTGCAGGTGGAGTGGTTTCTTAAGCAGGCTGTTGTGAAGGTGTAGCAGCTGATGTGCTCGTTCCAATATGTTGAGGCCGTGTGAAAGGGACCTGTGCAAAATAATCCAGGTCAACTCTCTTCTCAAAGTCTTTCATTTCTTTTTCTAATCTTTCTTTTTTAGTAATATCTTCAACTAGTGTGCCCTCTATCCATTCTTGTTGATTAGCATATTGTTCAATTTGAGGGATTGGCTAGTGCACATATCCTGAAAGCTTGTTTTTGACTCTTCTAAAGCTTATGAAATGTTCAGGGTCATATGATGCCCAGTAAAAACTTTGTTTCAGCATAAGTTCATCTCTTAGTATCTTGTTTGCATCATTCCAGGCTTCTTCCCTCTTATTGAAGACAAAAGGTCCCAATTGATGTCTTATCTTGAGCTGTGCCTTTTTGTTTTTGCCATGGAAATGATTCAAATCTGCACTACTAAATTGCCTGAAATATTCCAAGGCAAAGAGTCTCATGGGGACATATTTTGGCAGCTTGTAGGGGGATAATTCACAACCATAAATCCTGATCACTATATGGCTTTGGTAGAAATACCAGTCACCAATGTCGTAGCCCCTTGAAAGATGTAAAATTCTTTGCATTTCAGCAGTGAGCCTGCGAGGAGGAGTCATCATTAATAGGCAAGTGGCTGGGTAAATGAACATGTCAATGAACTCACAATATGTATAAGGTGAGAGGTGAACTTCATGGAAAACTGAGGTCCAGAAAATGATAGATCTCCTCTCTCCTTTGGAGTCTAGTTTCTTAAGAGGAACTTGGAAACTATCAGGATGATAGTACAGCAGCAGATGATATATGTAGGATGTATACTTGAACACTCTTTCTCTCTCAAAAATCATAAATTGCTCATGGATTTTATTTTCTATGAAGGTGGCATAGTCATACATGACAGCAGGGGGCTGTGCTGGAGTGAAAATGGACATCAATACAAAAACAGTTTCATCAACAAACTCACTAGTTTTGAATCCTAGAATGTAGGATATCATGTCTATTAGGAGTTTCCTTGTCTCATTGAATGAGACTTGATGATAAGGTGGAGGATGATCAAGCTGGCACTGTGGTAGCATAAACAACTGACCTAGTCTTGTTATTTCTAAGCTAGGCAGCTTTGCACCTTGATCAAGCAGGAGTTTCATGGTGAGAGGAACCAGAGGATGAGTTGGCTCAAAGTTCAACATCTCATTTATGGACTGAGGAGTAATATAGAACAGTACAGATCCAGATGGAGTGAGGATTGCTCTTTGTGTGGGATCATAGTTTGTACAGCATAAATGAATGAAACCAGGTAGCATATTGACTAAAGGGAGGTAATAGATAGGCATATTGGATTCCCAGATTCTCAGGACATCAGTGTTGTTTCTATGGCTATTTCTAAATTGAAAAAAGGTTTATAGGTGAGACTTGAGACCCATGATATCCCTAATCTGGAAGTCCCTATTTGCCAAAGGTAATCATTCCAAGTCCTTATGTGGTGCATTCAAGGGTGCAATGTTGAGAGCCACTAGAGCCTCCATGCTTCAATTGTTTTTGTTTTGATTGGAATGTAGGTTTATGCAACAAAAGAAAATAGAACTCTGGCTCTAGGGCTTTTGTCAGGATATTGCAAACTGAGTTTTATCTTGTAGTCACCTCACTAGGTAACATTCATGGTAGAAAAGGCAAATTTTGCAGTGTAGTGGGGAAGCTGGATAAAACAGTGGAGATGGCACTCCTTTTGCAGGTGATTTGACAAATTTAATTCAATACTTGGGCATTTCTTGGATTCTTTTCACAGAGGAAGGTTACAGATAGGTGGTTTGGAAAGAAATTTTGGCAAATTCTTGTTTTTATCAGCTCACTGTGCTTTTACCTGGGGTTATAGACTGACTTTGTTGGATTTGTGAGTGGAATTCAGAGACAATGAGCTTGAATTTCAGCTCGACGGGCAAGTTTGCAGAGGGAACGACAGTTGACAGGGTTACTTTTGCAAAAATGGGTATAGTGGTGATTGCAGTGCAGAGGTACAGAGGTTGCACTGTGATTTTGGGTAGAATTCTGGTTATCCAAGCAATTTTAGCAGAAAAACTTGGAAAAACAAGGTTTACGAGTGAATTCCGGGTAAATACCTATTATATAGACACCTGGTACGAAATGTAGTTGCAGACTAAGCGGAGGAGGCCGGGTTTGCAGAGTGAATTCACCTTGGTGGTGGACTGTAATGTTGGCGTTGAATTGGACGTAATTCACATGCACAAGGTGCGTAAGCCAACCAAATAGAAATGAACAAAAACAATTGATTTCCCGAGTTTTTAACAAAATTTGGACTTTTCGGGATTTTGGCACTTTTTGGGGATGATGTCAGCATGATGTACCTTTTGTCTGGTAGTGGAGTACGGAAGGTGACCTGGTCGCTGACGCGGAGGATGACATGGCGGACACGGCGGATGAACAGTAGTGCAGGTGATGACGTGGTGCTGACGAGATGGTGACGCGGGCATCGGGACAAACAATGGTTTATGGTTTTCATCGGACCGCCTTTAGTACGGGGGCGGTTTATGTCAGAGTGGGCCCCCCAATGCAATGAAAACGTGACAGGTGTCCCCGGTTACGGCAGGAATACCACCGTCCATCGGGTACTAACGACCGGACATCGAGGCGCCTCCGATATTGACAAGGGTCGTTGGATTTGGAGAGCGCGATCCAACGGTTGACGAGAAGGTAAGGTGTCGGAGGTTTATGAAAGGAGCGCGCACAATATTTCAATGTTTTTATAATGTTTGTAGGGTTAAAAACTTTGGGTTATCGGGAAATGCGGATATGTTTTTTTTTTAATCAACCAAAAGTTAATTAAAACCCAGTTTATTGCGCGGCGGATATGGTTATTTGTTTGACCAAAGGTCTAACAAATCCCGGCGGGACACGTGGTGGGTTGTCATTGGCCCCAGGTGGACCAATGACTCCCAAGAAATTTTTAAAACATAGCCATATTAGGCGGGGGCAGGATATGTATAATGTTTTTGGGTTTTATATAATAAAGTTAGGGTGTTAATATGACAAATGATAGGGAAATGCTAATTTTATAAGGAAAAACTTATATTTTTTAGGAAATGAAAGGGAAATGGGATGATTATGTTTACACAAGAAATGTGGCTTGTCTTGACCAAGTAAAAACAACGCTTCACTTAGTAATTCTTAAAAATGAAATGGATTAGGAGCAATGAGAAAATCTCAATATCCCTAGGGGATGTTAGTGAAGGTTCTTGGAGAAATGAGAGGGGAAGTCAGTCATGCTTTACTGAACTGTAACCACTTCGCCATGATGTTTATGACACTCATTAAAACTGAACATCACCCTGCTTCTGCAACATCAGAATTATCTGCCTACCCAACCTAAAACACCTAACATTTTTTCTTCCTTTAATTGGGTGCATTTGAACTAGAAAACATTGTTTTTCCTCTTTTCTTTTGGTTGCCCTCCTATCTAAATCTATCCTTATCTCTACCAAGGGCTCAGATTGAGCAGTTGGGCCCTTTAATTCTCTATCTCATCTAGTGATATGCCAAGCTTGAACTGTTTGAGCAGACCTTATTCTCTATTCTAAAACAAGAAATTTAAACATGATCTAGCTAGGGTTAAATTGTCTGGATATTCATCAATTGTGAGAAAGTCAGTGATTGCACTTTCTGAACTTGCTATACAACATGTAGTATAGTAGTAGCATTTTAACAAGCCACTTCCCTAGTCTTTCTTTGGGATTCCTTTCCTTTCTCTTTATCTTGAATTTTGATTTATTGATAATATGGAACCTTTGCAGCATGGAAAGGATGATCATATTTGGTATTTCCACAGTCAATCATGAAAAATGACACCTATTGGTATAGGAACCTAACATCTTCAACAGCTGAAAGTTCTTTTTTGCTTCAGCAGTCCATTTAAATGGTTGTTTGTCCTTCTTTATAGTGTCAATAATAGAAGCATTGATCTTACTAAAATTCCTGATGAATTTCATATAAAAACTAAGCTGTGAAAACTTCTTACCTCAAAGACACTTTTTGGTGAAGGCCATTCCATGATTGCCTTGATCTTCTCTGGATCCATCTTTAATCCATCAGCAAAAACAACAAAACCCAAATATACCAACTCTTCCTTCATAAATGAACATTTCCTTAAATTTAATTGTAACTTCTCTTGTTGTAGCCTTTGTAAGGCATAATTCAGATGTCTCACATGTTCCTCTTTTGATCTACTATAAACTAATATATCATCCAGATATACTATTACAAATTTACCAATAAACTCTTTCAAAACTTCATTCATGAGCCTCATAAATGTACTAGGAGCATTTGATAACCCAAAAGGCATTACCATCCACTCATACAATCCTTCATTTGTCTTAAAAGCAGTTTTCCACTCATCCCCTTCTCTAATTCTAATTTGATGATAACCACTTTTTGAATCTAACTTTGCAAAATATTTTTGCTCCACTCAAACAATCCATCAAATCTTCAATTCTATGTAAAGGAAATTTGTACCCTATTTTTATCTTTTTGATTACTCTTGAATCAATGCACATTCTCCAACCTCCATCTTTCTTTGGACTCAACACTATTGGCACTACACAAGGACACAAACTCTCTCTAATCAATTCCTTATCTAACTGTTCCTGAACCTGTTTCCTGATTTCTTCATTCTCTGCGGGAGTCATCCTATAAGTTTCTTTATTAGGTAGATTTTCTCCTGGAATCAAATCTATATGATGATTGATTTTTCTAATGGGTGGTAACTCATCAAGCAAATCATCTACAGTGATATCACAATAATTGTCCAGCATATCTTGAATTTCAATTGGTAAATAAGAATTTTTTGTGGAAGTAATTATTACCTTGGGTTTGCAAATCAATGCAAAATTTACCTCATCCTCTTCAATTTGCTGCAAGTACTCCTTTCCACACAACAATAGGGTCTTTGGATCAAGTTTCCTTGATGCGTCCTCTTCTTCCATAGGCAGCAATGTATGCTTGACACCATCTTTACCAAATTTGTATGTGTTCCTCTTTCCATCATGCATAGCTCCTCTGTCATATTTCCAAGGACTTCCCAACAATATGTGACATACATCCATAGGCATCACATCACACAGAATTTTGTCTCTGTATTTTCCCAACTGCAACTCCACTTCACACTGCTCATTCACTATCAACTAATATCCCTTTTGAAGCCATGACACCTTGTAAGGTGTTGGGTGTTTCTTTGTCTTCATTCTCCACCACTTCTGTGGAGACCAAATTATCTATACTACCACTATCAATTATCATCTGACAACATTTCACTTGAACCTTGCACACAGTCCTGAACAAGGTCTTTCTTTGCACTGGTTCAACCATTTCCTTTGTTGGCTTTAACAAAACTTTGTTAACTACCAAAGATTCCCCTTTCTCTGGTACATTTTCTTCTTCTATTACCTTTGTTGCTTCCTCTTCATTCTTAGAAACAATTGCATTTCTCTGAATTATTCCTATATTTTCTGGGCACTCATAGGCTCTGTGTCCCAGCTTGTTACATCTATAACATCTGACTTCTCTTCCTTTACCTCTACCTCCTCTTCCTCTAGAAAAACTCCCTCTACCACTTGCATCACCTCCTATGGGTGCATGCTGACTTGAGCTGCTGCTAGCTCCATCTCTAGGTGTTGTAGACCTTCCTCTACCACGTTGACTTCCCCTTCCTTAGAAAGTACCTTTATTTCTGGTAGAATGCTTCCCCATGAGTTTTTCTAATAAGCCTCTTCTACTATTTTTGGAGACAGTACACTTATCTCATCTTGAATCTCTATTCTGAGACCATTTACATATCTTGCAACCTTCTCATCTGTATCTTGGATTTGTCCTGCTCTTATGCTCACTTTGTAGAATTCCTCTGTGTATTCCTTTACTGTCATAGACCTCTGTCTAAGGTTCTACATCTATCTAAATAATGTATGCTGATAATCACTTGGAAAAAACTTACCTTTCAATTTTGCCACCATCCTGTTCCAATTTTTAATTGGTTGTTTACCAAGTCTTTGTCTTTTTGCCTACACTCCATCCCACCAAAGTGTTGCATGTCCTTTCAAATTTGTGATAGCAAACTTCACTTTCTTTCCTTCTTCTATTTCTTCGTAATCAAAGAATTTATCCATGTCATTAATCCAATCTATCAATTCTGCAGGGCTTAAACTTCCTGTATAAATTGAAACTTCAAGTATGGGTTTAGATGTGGATCTCAATACTGACTTAAAGAATCTCATTTCAGGAGTTACATCTGTAGGCTCCTCTTCTTCTGTAGCTCCAACTTCAGGCTCACTGACATCTTCAGCATATGCATCTCTCCCCACTCCCATTGCTTCTAATATAGCTTGCATCTATTGCATAGCTTCTAATACTTCAGCATTTGCAACTGGTCTTCCTCTTCTTCGACCACCACCTCTTCCTCCAAATTTGAAAGCCATGTTGGATTTCTTTTTCTAATCCTTGAGATCCTGTTCAGTGTCAGTAGGTTGCTCTGATACCACAAAATGGTGGTCTGGGTGCAAGTGTAAGGGATACTCGTTCAAATCCATAAACGATTTCCTCATGCGCAAGTGGAAGTTCTTCTTGAATTTCCCTTGGAGTTTTAGTCATCCACCTCCAAACATAGATATTCTACTAAAACAACAGAATTTCTAAAATTACCTGAAAATTAGCAGAACTTCACTTACCCTAGAACCGAAAGGAAAACAACACCATTGTTCATAAACTTCTCACATATGCCTTTCTTCCAACCTTTATCGCATTAATTCTCCACCATCGATCCTCTTTCTTCAATTGAATGGTTGGCTCTTTCCCCACTCGCAAAATAGCCTGTTGATCCTCCACCATTCATCAAGCTGGCTTGATCCAACAGTTGACGCTTAATATCGCATGGAATTCTTGTCGATGTTTATCAAGCCAAAAGCACACGAGAAAATCAGTTTCTCCATTCTACGTGTTGGCTGCTAAATGGAATCACGTGACTATCCCAAAATATCGCTTACCTCCTTGAGCCCATGCGAAAACAGCTTTCACCTATGAAGACCGATTTACTTCTTTGTTTAACTCTGCGCTTGTTTGCACACGACTACCATAGATCTAACGATTTTTTCAATCAGGTGATTCTAGGCTCCTTCGGGTTCCCTCGCAAATTTATCAGATTTTTCTCCTTCCGCTATGATTTTAGCGCTTCCACCAGGTTTAGATATTCTCTATGGAATTCGAAGCTTAGCTAACTAAAGCTCTGTGGTTCGAAGCACATTTGATTTAACTTAATACACAGTGAATGAGGAATTAAATGTGATAACACCAGATCATACAGAACTCTAGTTTTACAAGCCTAACTGGAACTGAACAGTACACAGAGATATTTCGAAGGAATTCAACCTCCGGGATTTAACCTTCCATGGATAGAATACACAGAGATATAGAGATATTTCAATTCTTTTACAGTCTAATTCTCCATAGCCAAATCCAGCCAAATCCCCTTACAATAGTTCAAAACTTACATAAATACTTTAGATCCAACAATCCAATCCTTAATCAATGTATCAAATCTATCTAATCCTAGATAAATACCTAAACTACTTGATATTCTCCTCGAGAATCTCAACTAAGTCTGAACTACTTGGATTAATTACAAAATCATTCACATAATTATATTCTAGCTCAAATCCTATCTAGAAAACTTTGTAAATTGACAGCTAAAGGATCCCACTCCTTTGCTTGTAAACTTTTTTTGAATTTTTGGAATAAAATGAAGCCTTTTGTCTTCAAGCCTCATGCTCCTACATCACCATCAAACATATGAATGTAGTGTCCTTGCTGGCGGATGTGGACCAAGGACAGTAAGTTTCTCCTCAACTCTAGGAGATATAAAGCATCATGTAGAAGAAAGTCTAGAAGACCAGGAAACTTGAGCATGATTGTGCCAAGCCCTGATGACTTGAGTTTTGATTTGTCTGAAAATTATATTGCTCCATCAACATTGTTAGTAAATTCTTCAAAAAAATATATTATAAAGGCCATGTGGCAAGTTTCTCCTAAATCAAGCAACCAATCATTTTTTCAAGAAGCAAGTGAACCATTAAACAAGTCTTCAGTTACTCCAATATTACAATGTGCCACAACATAGTGAGTGGATTCAGGTGCTTTACCTTTCTCTTTGTCATTTTTTTTACCTTTGGCTTGATTTCTTTCCTGCTCAATTTTTTCCCAAGGAAACTTACATGTAGATACATCATGTCCATCTCTATTGCAACGTATGCAATAAGATCAGACTTTTCTCCTTGAGAGTGTCTGCCCCTCCTACCTCTAAAATTTCTTCTTCCTCTTCCTCTTTGACCACCTCTTCGTCTAGAATAATCTTGAGCATGATCCTTCTATCTATGTGCAAGACACATGGCTTCTTCATAATACTAACGAGTTGTCGTCTTCCCAAAAGCCTTCTCTCTCTCAACAAACTTCTTCACAAGGGAGTCAAAGGTAATATCCTTGAGGTTTCCACTTGCTTGCAATGACTCAAGATAATTTGAATAAGTGGGATATAATGCCTTGACAAAAGATATGAGAGGAATGTCTAGTTGAACATTAGTGGTTTTGATATCATGCATGATAGTCAGATCTTACTTCTGATGCTAAAGCAAGAGTATCATCATTTTTCAATTCAAGATTGAACAATTTAATCATCAATTGGACAACTTCAAGTTTAGAGTGTGAGTCATAGAGTTCCTTCAACTTTTGTAAGGCTTCAAAAGCATTTGAAAATGGTTAAATATGGTGACTCGCCTTTTCATTTACATATGTTGCAATTAAGGCATAGGCCTTGTTTTTCTTGTTTTCCCAAATGACAATCTCCTTATTTGAGGTGGGTTTTTTAGGTTCATTGTCTCCTTTTGTGACACAAACTCCTTTCCACAACTCATTTAAAATAACAATGTATTTTATCTTTCTTGACCATTCAGGATATTTCTCTTATCCCGAGAGAACTACTCCAACAATAGATATCAATGAATGCATTTAAAAATATATGTTGTGTAAAATCTACTATGTTGCCAATATAAAAAAATTTCATTTGTGGTGGTTATATGTGTAAAAAATTTCCAATATTTTATGTAAACGGAGGTATATGTGGGGGAGGGAGTATATGGGGGAGGGTATATTTGGGGGATGGATAAATGAGATGGAGGAAGTGTTATATATGACAGAGGGAGGCAGGTTCGGCCCCCAACTTGATATAGAGGCAGTGTTATATATGACGGAGGGATATAGTGGATACACAGCATTATATATGGAAGTGTTATGGAGGATAAACATATATGTTGGTGAATACAATGTTATATATGGCAGTGTTATGGTGGATACATGTATATGTTGGTGGATACAGCAGCGGAAACACAGTAATATGCAGAAAGCACATGTATTAAAAAATGCAGTTAATACACAGTGGAAACACAGTAATATAATATACTAAAACATGTATATATTAAAAACGCAGTTGTATATTGAAAAAACATGGTATATCAAAGTGCGGTATGGTATGGAGCGGTGATAACACCAACTGGGATTCATACGGTTTGTGGAGTGAGGAGGTATTAACCAGAGAAAAATTCATTGTATTTAAAAGCCTTCAACGAATATAAAAGCATACTAGCATGAAACTAAATGCATATGTTTCATACCAGTCAATGAAGTTTTAGTCTTCAACAATAGCAAGAACAACACTAATGCAGCGTATAGAAAGAATGGTTTTTAGCACACAGAATGAACAACCAATTCAAAGGCACCTGGGACAGTCAACACAACACGGTCTCAAACCAGTTGCAATGTATACCATACGGTTTTGTGTCAAATTGGTTAAGCACACTGCCATTAACAGTGGAGCTCATAACATACCATCCATATACAACATTCAGTCAAACACAGTCCTTCAATGCTTATGCGCACCCTTCACTGGACACCGGCATAGTTCGACCACCATTCACCGCACAACAATTGAGTGTCGATTCAATCCAATGGAACGTATTGGTTTCTAAGAAGCAAGAATAGATTACAAAGACAGAGAATATGGCAAGTCAGACCAATGCAAAGACTGGTTTTATGGATATACATGGCAAACTATTTTTAAAAAGAGCAGAAAAGTGTGATAGATTAATGGTAGGAAAATGACAAGAGTTACAAGAGTAGGAGGAAGCTAAATAAGGTTGGCTATGATACCATGTCAGGCTAGGAGGTAACTCCTCAAACTGAATTGTGTTTCTTCATTAATATATCTCATGAATGTAAACAAGGAGGAAGAGACTCTTGGGCTTCACCTCCCAATGTCTCTTCATATTCCTATTCTCCATTACTTACTATTTACATTATTTACATATATTCACCCAATCCCAATTATTAGGTGTCAACATAGAGAAATAGAAATATGAAGAAGAAGAGGAGGAGAAACAGGAAGAACCAATTCTTGAGAAAACTACTACTTCTAGAGAAGAATGGGTATCCCCAGAGCAAACAAGTTTGTCTCCAGGACCCACTGAGAACGAGGTGGATGCCACCTTAGTTATCTTGAGCACACCATTCAAACCCAAAAAGAAAAGGCAAAGGCAAACTCCCCTCTACTTTAAAACTAGAAAAAGCACTAGGATTAAGCAAGGGAGGCATCAAACACCCACAAAGGCCCCTATCACAATTGAAGAGTCCCCAAGTAAAAAATAGGAGGTAGGTCCCACTGAAAGAAAAGTTGAGGATGTCACCCATCCAGAAACCATATCAAAGACTCCCATAGCATATGAAAGGAGGCCCTCCACTATATAAACCTCCTTTAAACAACCCAAGACACCTACCACACTCCAACAAAAAGGAAATGGGAAGCTACGAGAAAAACGGAGCATGCTACAGGAAAAATATCGTGCACTACAAGAAGAAAAGAAGGTGCTATAGGAAGAGAAGAACGAACAACGGGAGGGGGCATCTTCCCCAAAAACATTTGAGAAGGATTTCCCAGACCTATAGGAGCCTAGTCCACAACCTAGTTTGAGCTCCTATTATAAATTCATTGAAGGAGGGAGATTTATTCCACAAAAATTTGCAATCCCTCTTTTCTTTGAACTTGAAGTAGAAAGAGGAAGAACCCACAGATGGATGCAGGTTTCTAAATCCAAAAAGGTGGAATATGTGGGCCTCACGGAAGAGAAGGTGCTTGAAATAGGCAAGGAAATAAATGAGTTAAGGGAGAAAGAGTCTGCAATTATATAACAGTTGCAGGTAGAAAATAGATGGTTGAGGAAGAAAATGCAAGAGAAGGAAACCCAACTGGCCACAATGGCAAGCCTCTCCATGGAGGCACTACAGTGCAGCCAGCCATCCAAGTCTTATGCACTCTTTCTCAAATAGTAGCAAATGTAGTTCCAAATCAAGACCTAGCACAACATGGATCCATGTCATTTCAGGACTACAAACAATTCATTGAATTGTGTGACCGAAGTTGGATAGAAGACAAAGCCAAATTGGTTGAATTCTACATGCATAACCTCACCTTGACTGATATGAACTTTTGGGATCCCAATGCAAATTTGGGGGACCTACCGTTGATGGCCCTTGCATCTTGGATGACTAATGAAGAGGCCATAGATGAGGAGGTATAGAAAGTAATGGAAAAAGAAGAAAAAGAACCACTCTATATCAAGGCAAAACAGATAAGCCCAATGGTTGTAATTAGTACTCACAACATCATCTCTAGTGATGTTGATCTAACACTTGGATACCTTGCCACCTGTTGTGCCCTACAACAACCCCCCATTTCATATCATTAAAATTCCAAAAATACAATGTGAAATGGGTCCCTTTTTAATTTTTGTTTCAAACTGGTATCAATTTAAAGTTCTATTTCGCAAAGAGGCTTTTTAATAAAACCAATCAAAAAAACCCGATATAAAACGATTTATCTTTACCATTGAGATAAAGCGATCGCATATCGCAATGACAAAGAAAACACAATGTAAGGGACATATTGGTTTTCGCCGATGCGAAATCGCTATCGAATATCGGCAAAGCATAAAGTAACACGAGTAATGATCCTTGCTACAATGCGATGCGAAATCGGAAATCAACAATCGGTGATAGCATCTAAAGCACAACTAAGCTTCTCCTCATCTGATGCGATGCGATATTGCTATCGGCAATCGGTGACTCACCATGCCCTCATCTTAAGCGGCACTACCAGTGATGCCCGACGCGATGCGATATCGGATATCGGCGATCGGGGATTCCTAGCAAAACCAATGCAATAACTTAGCATTTCCCCGATGCCCGATTTCGCAAAAAGGTAAATGGCACAGTTCTCAAGGTAACAGTCATAAAGGCAGTTTGATTTGATTTATTCGTAATTAAGGCCATATCCTTTGGAAAAGCCGCTCATCCGTGTTCAAACCACCAAATCACCCTCAACATGCTTCAAATAAATCATTTATCCATTAATCGAAGAAATTGTAATTAATGAGACTGACAGGTCGTAACGACCATTCAATAAGAAAAGCAGGCTTGAAGCCTATCCACGTATTTGATCCTAAGGCCACCTTAAGCCGATTAATTACTGTGAATGTGCCAAGATATATATATATATATATTTCATTTTTTTCAATTCATGATATTGTTGCATGTGTTGCGCTTATCTTTCACTCTGCGCAGAATTCTCTCACAGAAACAGAAGAAAGTGGAATGGGAAAGAAATCCAAGAAGACTACAATGCCTACTGCTCCGCCAGCTGCAGGGCTAACTGCCGCTGATCCAACTGGGAAGAACAAAGGACTAATATCAGATACAACATGCTTAGGACTCCCCAAGACCACTTGGCAAGGGACTTATAATTTGATTGAGGCCGAAGGGCCAATGGTGACCGAAGTGGAGATTTTATGCGACAATACCATCAAATATGATGCCAATATAAAAGACTTGGCTGACTCCTTCCTACATAGAATAGCGGCTCGGGAGCAGGTTCTTCCTTACACAGATGTGGTAAGGTGGGCACTCCAAGAGCTCCCAATTAT